>VZUI01001317.1:0-18901 GCA_013401135.1 Cettia cetti
TATATATATAAAATTTTTTTAATGAGTTCACCTGATATTACCATGTACTGGTAATTTTATTTCTGGCAACTCCACATGTCAGTGGGAATAGAAACATACCTAGAGCCAAGAACTGACTCTTCTGTTGGATCAGGTGTCAAAAGGGAATCCACAACATTTGTGCAGGTCAGAAGGGTGGGAGGAAAATGCAAGCTGGAGGCCATTGTATCTGGAAAATACCTGTAAAAAATCCTCTACCTACTTTCTCTGTTCTGAAAAACCATTTGGGAAAGGAAATTCTGTTTTAATCATAGAAACACATTTCTGTTGCAAGTTAGAAAAGATGCAGGAGAAATCAGTTCAACATCACAATAATTCACATAAATTAAAGTCAAAAGTTTGAAAAAAAAATACTTAATGTCAAGAGAAGTTGGACTAAACAGGAGGTCATGCACTTCATTAAACACAGCTTAGAAACAAGATGGAAGTGGGACATTTCAGAATGTTTGATTGCTTATTAAATCTCTGTTTTGTATTAAGGAATATATTGGCTTTAACATGAATATTGACACTGTGGAATAAAAAAAGCTACTAATTTTAGTGTTTCCACAACTCAGCATCATGTTGCTGTGTTTCCTGCCTGTTTTTATGCTAGGCAGTGTTAATCCTAAGCATTCTTGGATTTGTGAGTCAGAGATGACATCTTGATACAAAAATAAAATGGAAAAAAACCAAGATTCTATTTCTTTTTCTATGCATAGGGCACAGGTGAGTTCCTTTTGTTTTAGAAAGGCAGCCTTGGACCACCTTGGACACAGTTAGGACATTAGGGATCAAACTTTTCTCTTTGCAGTACTAGTGTAAATATTTCCAGTGATTTTACTGGCTGATTTGAAAGTACCCAACCGCTGCTGCAAGAATAACTTGAATAACCTGAAAAGGACTTGCAGGCCTAGCAGAATGTCAGGTGTCAACACAGACTAGAGGTACAAATTTTAACCCCCTATAATTTATAGTTTAAATTAAAAATCAAATTTTGGGAGGTCCTTTTAAAGAGAGAGCTTCTTTCACTAAAAGGTCTACTTTTTAAGCAGGCCTTCGGGCACATTTCTAACCTCAAAATACCCTGAGGGTTGACATGATTTAGCAGTTTATGGAATCATCACTCACCTTTAAGGTTTAGATACTTTTTCACATGTTGCACATTCCGTGACATCTCTTTTGCAGAAAATAAGATTGTTCTCAACAATGTCAAGCGGGGATAAAGATGGAGTCATAGGGGATAGTGAGATGTATAATCACTTAAAGCTGTACTTTAAGGTTTTATGACTGAAAAAACAGATGTGCTTTTTCTGCAGGGACTGTGTTCTTCTTCTGTGTCTTTACAGCACTTAGCACAAGGTGTTCAATGGCACAATTTGGACTGCTAGCAAGAATAACATATGCATGTTAGAAATCCTGTAGAGACAAGACTGATGTTTGAGTCAAGGTCAGCTGTAGGTGAAGAACATGGTGTTGACTTACTTGGCTAACTTGTGGGAAATGCAATTTAAACTGTGTCTCTCACCATGGACTTGAGAGTGAAACAGTTATGGGGCAGTGTTTTAAGGGAAACAACATACTTACTCCTTGTGTTGTCCATCTCAGTAACTACATAGCCAAAACCACTGGAGATTGGTTTGTACATAGTTAGAGATATTGTATAGTTGTCTTGTCTACTGATGCCATCCAGCTGAACTTTCCATCATCAGTTGTGCTTTACAACAGTGTGTTCAAGAGCAGGTCCAGCCCCTTACCAGCTGTTGGTAAGGTAAAACACACTACTATAATTGTAGGTGGGGCACAAATCCCATTTGCCTCAAATCCAGGTATGTAAGTGATGGTGTGCAGGGGACTGCTGAAGATAAGCTATTCCAGTGCATCTTTTTGATGTACAGTGCTCTATGTACTGAAGACTCAGCATACTGTCATAATTCCAGACAATTTCAGCCATAATCAAATCTGATTTCTGTATTATATGGGTGTAGATCTCTGTGGCAAGCTGAAAATTCAACAGAAGTGTTAGTTAAGTATAAAATTCCTGAATATATGATTTTTCTAAAAATATTTTTGAAATTAATTTTAATTTCAAAAATATTTTTAAAATTAAAGTGCAACAGTATGTCAGTCTCTGTAGTTGCTTGTTGCAGGTTGTTATTCATTCTTGGAATGAGTGGCACTGTTTCTTATACCCTAGGAAGGACTATATGGTTACTCAGCTTTGTATATAAGTGGCAGAAAAAACAGTTTTATTTATAAAGCAGAAAGAAACCCTTCTAGTAATGAAGTAATTCAGTCTCATGTATTTGATCTTGTTTTGGGACAGAGGAGTGAGCTAGGTGACCTTTTTCCTGTGGCCCTGTTTCCTGTGACTGCATAGCTGCAAAAGAAAAAGTGAGAAATAAATAGAAAGAAAAAGCAATGCCAAGAAGTGAAACTAAAGGATTTGGGCTGTTGAATGATGCTGATCCTGCCTTTCTGTGAACATGGAGCAGGTGAAGACTACTAGCTAGCTGCTGCAGGTACTTGTAATGATCTAGTCACAGTCCCATGGAACTTTGTGGCAAGGAATTTATCAAGGTGCAAAGTGAAAAAAGTCTTATCTCTGAATTAACTTTAGCTTTGACTTGGATCAGTCTCTTATAAAAGCAAACACTTGAAAACTAAGGAAGTTTTGTGGGAGAAAACTGCAAGTCACCGTCCAATAAAAATGTACGCAAATTTTTACACATCTGGCAGAATTGGGTGCATCATAGTAGCTGTGATAATCTAGGGCTATAATAATAGATAATATTAGAGAGAAGGATAACCATCTTCCATTATTTGGTTACTCTAGCTAATATACTTGGTAAGTCGACAAATCCTTAAAAACCAAAGCTCTTCTTTGATTCAGAATTGAAACAGTCTCTTTCACAAGGAAGCAGCTGTGGTCTGAAAGCATGAGAATTGTAAGCATGGTGCAATGGTCCCCCTGAATCAATCTCCACATGGTGTTACAGTTACTTACAGTCACTGGGATCTGCTGGTGGTTTAATACTTGCATTTTGGTAGTGCCTAGGGCATCAGCCAATTTTGGACTTAGGAGGAGGTTCCTCAAATATGGTAAGTAAAATCCTCTTTCCTATCTGGCATTCCAGGGTTGTAGGCTGAAACTGTGCATCTTTGTGGATTCATCTTTAAACAGGCTGGTTCTTTAAATTGCTGCAACAGATGACAGGGTTTTTTTATATCCAATATTTGCAATGGATATTTAGAGATTCAAAAGTGAAAGGTTTCTCAGCACCCATACCTGCTTGCATGAGTGGCATAGCTTGTTTCCTGCTGGCCTGTTTAGATTATTAGCTGGGCCTCTGCTGTACGTGTCCAAAGAGACTGACAAACTTATGGTCAGTATTTAAAGAGTAATCCTATATTCTTTAGACCAGTAAAGAAGGCAAATAGTTTGAAGTGATGATGAGACACAGAAGATAGGATGGTAGTTGACCCTTTTGAATATATGAAGGAAAGAAGGATTTCTGCAAGAGGCAGAAAGAGTTCAGACCAAGTGGAGTAATTGTTACCTGAGATAATTGGTCCTGTGGCTAAACTGATAGCAGATCAATGTGCCTGTTTACATTGGTGATTTAGCATAGCAGCATGTTGGTGACTAGAACTAAAATATAGTTCCAAAATTTGTAGGAGTTTGTAGGAATTATGTTTATTTAACGGACCTAGAATGCTTACAGAACTGGACTAATTTTTAATGCTTTAATTAATACTCTGAGATACAGAAGAAAATATTTAATACACAAGAGAAATGTGCAGAATTTGTTAGACATTTTTCCTTGCATATGCTCTATTTATTTCACATGCTTTCTTTCATATACTCCCTTGCCAATATTCTCCTCTTCCTTTCTTTTTCTGATGGTATTAAATTTTTCTATTTTACAGGGGGGGCTAAAGATGCCTATAATTCCAGTTTTGGTTCTTTGTGCCTCATCCTGTGGCCACTGACTATTGGGAAGACTTCTGAGACATAGAGATCAGATCTTTCTCATAGATCTGCTGGAGATACATTATCATTTTCCTTGTATCTATTTTCTTTTCTCAGAACTACCATTTGTAAAAATCAGTTGTGGTTCTGTTATGCAATGATACCTGTTGAAAAACAGAGAAGATCTGAAAAAGACCACATGAAGCTATTAAAAAATAGGTCTTATTTTTGCCCTGTAGAATGCAATAGCTGTTACTGGATAAAGATTGCAGGGCAAAATCTGGCCCTTTGAACTTTTGTGATCGACTTTCTTCAGTGTGGGAGACAAACCAATCATCAAAATCAGCAGTGCATTGTCCTGGGACCTCTTGGGGTTGGAGAATATTCCAGAACAGCAGTCAGGCTGTAGCGAAGCTGAGAGTGATGATCACTCTGTCCCAGCCCATGCAAGGGGCATTTTAGCATCTGCTTCTGATGAAACCATTCACCTTCTCCCCTTCTATGAGCAGAGGTGTTGCTGTGACAGATGCCTGAGGTCAAGGGGCTAAGAAAGTGTGAGAGAAAGGGCTCCAGAAGAGAAACCAGCTTTAAGCAGTGAATTACTTCTTTGGCTTCCATTAAAAAACAAAGCAAAACAAACAAACAAACAAAAAGCCATAAAACAAACACAAACAAACCAAAACCAAAAAACAACACACAAAAACCATACCAGGAAGCCCAATGCTTTAGTACAACAATAGGGATAACTGTAATTGGAACACATGTCTGCACTTTTGTAATTAATTAATCATTAATTGCAGCGAACAGTTTATAGGTCACAAATTGTTTAAAGGTAAATGCTCCCATTATGTGAAACATGTATATCCAAGTCATATATCCTCTAAGTTTGCTGTATTGATTTTCACCATTAGTCAGTATTTTGAGAGGAAATGCACATTAGAAGATATGTCTTGGAAATTATTAGTGTTGGCTAGAACTAAGTATAGTGCAGGTGGGAGTGTGCAATCTCTCAGCCAGTACTGCTCATGCACTGTGGTGGTGGCAAGGCAGTTCCCCTAATACGCCACTGTTGAATAGCAGCTATAATTTTGCTGCAAGCTGAGTAGGGCTTCTGTGACAGAGATAAAGCCAAGGACTATAAGTAATCTCTTTACATTCAGCTATGCCTTTTATACTGGGCAGGGACCAAATGCTTAGAGGTGAAATATCAATCCATTAAAACACTGCACCACATAGATTTCAGAGCCTGCAAGAAAATGCTCTTGCACCTCAGTATGACTCTGCTGTCCTCAGACATGCTGAACTAAAGCTTGATTTTAAGAAAGGTTCTAAGAGGGAGGTAACAGTCAGCTCTTGTAGCAAAGGGCAGCTCTGAATGCAAAGCAATTTTGTTTCTGAAAGCAGTGCTAGTGATAGGACTACTTTGTGAAGTCTGTATTCCAAAACTTTGCACAGACCTTGATTCTCAGAGAAATCTTCTCTTGAGTCTCAGGTAGAGTGACAAGAATGTAGTCCACAACAGCCTTCTTTGAATCAAGCTTTCTAGTATGTATCTGGGGATTCTGGTTCTTGTGTGTTTTGCATCAAGGGCCCAGTAAAGGCTATTAGACTTGGAAGGAGGCCACAATAGGCTCAATTAATATTTTATTCAGTATAATCCTGCATTGGGTGGAATTTGGCAGTCCTGTAGTGAGAGGCTGCTGGCCTCAGTTGTCTTGTGAAGTCTCTTCCTGTCTTGCTGGTTCCCTTCTTTCATTGTGTATAAAAGCTGTGTTTTCATACTGTCTGATGATGATAGAATCTCTTCAATTATCTCCAAGACTGTCACTCAGCCAAAGGGATTAATTCTTCATTCTTGTGGGATGGTAAAATGTATGCCTTGTTCATTGTTATCGCCCAGCAATACCCGTCTGATAACAGTAACTTGGAAAACAAGTTTCCCCATTTTCAAGGGGAAGAGGAAAGGTAATGGCTGGTTAACCAAAGGATATACCATCTCTGAACTTTGTTTCTGGGAGTGCTCGATTCAGAGTGCAAATCTTCACCTGCATTCTTTACACATGAAGTAGAAATTACGCATAAGTCTTTAACCATTTCCTGTAGTTTAGAGATCTTAAATCAAGAAGAGGATTGTGATGTCCTAGGTCTGATCTCCTCCGTAGTTGGATATATCCACTGAATAAATGGTTGCATTGAATTTAATAACTAAGAATTCACAGAATCAGAGAATCAGTTAGATTGGAAAAGACCTTTGAGATCATTGAGTCCAGCCTGTGACTTAGCACTACCATGTCAACGAGACCCTGGCACAAAGTGCCCTGTCAAGTCTTTCCTTAAACAAGTCCAGGTGTGGTTACTCCAGCACCTCCCTGGGCAGCCCATTCCAATGTCTAATCACCCCTTCTGTGAAGAATTTCTCCCTATTGTCCAACCTAAATGTATCCTGTCACAGCTTGAGGCCATTTCCTCTTGTCCTGCTGCGTGTTACTGGGTTACAATCTCCTTTCAGGCAGTTGCAGAGAGCCATAAGGTCACCCCTGAGCCTCAGGCTAAGTAACCTCAGCCCCCTCAACCACTCATAGGACTCATGCTCCAGACCCTCTACCAGCTCCATTGCCTGTTTCTGGACTTTCTCTAGCACCTCAATATTCTTCCTGAGTTGTAGAGTCCAGAACTGCGTGCAGGACTCAAGGTGTGGCCTCACCGGTGTGGAGTATGAAGAGACAATCACTGCCTTGGTCCTGCTGGCCACACTATTGCTGTTACAAGCCAGGATGCCACTCGCCTTCTTGGCCACCTGGGCAAACACTGGCTCATGTTCAGCTGTGGCCAATGAGCACCCCCAGGTCCTTTTGTGCTGGGCGACTTTCAATTTATGTTGTGCTTATTCTTTCACATGACCTGTTGATACCTCTTGGAGCAATATAAATATACAAGTCTACATCTGTGTGCATCCTTTTCAATAGGGAAAAAAATTGTCTTAATTTACAGTTGTCATAAAATAAAATGTCACATTTTTTCAGTTAAGGTGGGTCGAGTTAACTTCTTATTCCAAAGCAACTTGTTAATGCATGTGTTTATGTAGATTTTAAACCTGTAAATTTTCAAGATGTTGTAATAGTTAATAATCAAAGACTATTTCAAGCATCTTCTGTGATCTTTGATATCTACCTTGAAGTTGGAGGATTTTAGATATAGTAGTGATAAAATTATCAATTGATATCTATCTATAAACTAAAGAAAAAAAATGTATTTTTATGGTGATTTAATTTGGACATCAGTTTCTGGACATGACAAAATTCTCAAGAGTACTTTTAACATATTAACAGATACTTTATATTAGATGTCCTGTAGCCAAAATGGTGCATCTCACTCTTGTATCTCATTTAAGATACACTGATATGAAATTAGTATGTTTCTAAATATTTCTGGTCAGGACACCTGGCTACACTTCTTTATTGCATACTAAATACAACACCAATACTTACACTGTTGAAAGGAAGAGGATGCAAGGGATACATGCTTAATCTGGTATAATTTGGTGTTTTTGCCAGCTTCTTACATGGCTTTAAAAAACCCATGGTTATAGGTAGCCCATTTTCTTGATAAAACTTTCAAAGCAGTTTAGTAATTAATGCAGAGGATGTGTTACTACTATGGAAAAAAACATAATCACCTGGTCATATAATGACCATAGAGCAAAAATGCACTTGAAATTAGTCAAATGCATTTATATGAACAGCTTAAGGAAGTCTAAGGTAATCATTCCAGAATATGTTCTCTGGCTTGTGTATATACACACATACATACTGTGACTTATGTGAAAGAGAATAGTGAGCTAGTGTGTAGAATGGGGAGCCTGAGTGGTTTTGTTCATATGCTTGGGTCAGACCTGGATATCAGCATTACCTCCCAAATGCTCAGTTACTGGAACTCTGCAATATCATGCCTCAGGACTTGGTGGAATTAGCCAGCCCCTTGTAAGGACAGCTCTCTCAGGCACATGGAGAGATTCTTGGGGGTTTCCGGTGCAGGGCCAGAATCTGGACTTTGATAATCCCTGCTGGCCACCCTTCCAACTCAGGATATTCTATGATTCTGAGCTGTGTTATTCTGTAATTCATTAACACAAATGTTTTCTGAAATATACCTCAGATATCCATTTTTGGGCACAGGTAAACAGAAGATGCTGAAGAGGACAGAGCATTGTTTTATAGCAAACCACAATTTTTTCTTTCTGAGAGGCCAGGCTGTTGTGTCTTGCTCACAGTCTTAAAATCAAACTCATTGCCAAGTGAGTGATCAGAGAGGAATTTTCCCAATGTCATTAAGAGAGTCTTCTGTGTCAGAGGCTTGGAGGATTTCTGTAGAGTGTGAGGATTATTGCACTTGCTGAATCATCTTGGTGTGTTCTAGTGGATCAGTTTCTTGCCATTTCTGAAGGCATTTCTTTTTTGTAACAAAGTTGTAACCCTTGTGATTTCCTTTGACACAAAGTAGATCAAAAGGTGATAATACCGTTTCTATCTGATACCACTGTGATAAGCCTGAGCTTAGACTACATGATACAATAGCTGTTTAGGTTTGTAATGTTACTGAAACCTTTTGGCAGTTTGGATGCTAATAGTGAAAATTCTCTTGCTTGACCCAGTATTTTTGTTTTGGTTTGTTGGGAGTACTGGAAAGACTAGTCATTAGCTTTATTTCACAGAAACATTGAACTTCACATTCATACATACACATGCAATGAATAAAGGCAGAAATGCCCCTGTAAATAGTGAAGAAGTTGCCTCTGATGAACAAAAAATTTGTTACTTATATTTCACAATATTGTCATAAACAGGATTGTCATAGAAAGAAGAGTTTGGTAAGTTGAACCTACTGAAGATTATTAGTATTGATAGAAAACAAGAATTGGCTGAGAGTAAACGTTTACATACATTTTGGAGTCTGGCAGCAGGCCACAGGGGCCATCGCCTCATGCTAGGTGTCCACAACGATGAGCCAAGTTCTAAGGGAACTGGGAAGGAGAAATATTCCTGGTGTGTTTGTTGAGAGCACTGAGGGAAAAGTATTTGACCTTTTGATATGGATGATAGGGCAGACAGTGGCCTCTAGAGGAAGTTTTTGGGTACAGACATTCATTCTCACTGGTACTGAGAGGGCAGACTCCTGTGCTATTTCATACCTTCTTATAAGTGATCTGGTTAGATTTGTCAGAGCAGCTGAGGATGATGAGAATGTTTAGAGACTGGCAGACAGACAGGAGAGGACATGACTACAAGGGAGCAGTGATTATTTGGGAAGAGCAATCATCCTGTACTATTTGGTAGCCTGCAGATAGAACAGTACCTAGCTATGATTTAGGTGTTGGGGTGGTCCAAAGCAGCAGTGGACTAACCCATGCTATGTCAAATAAAAAATATGCCATTAAATTAAGTTAGTTTTCCAGACATGTGCTCGAAGTTTAACCTGGTAGCTGATGACTTCACAGGCATCTATACGTGTTGCAAATCTGCTGTGTACGGAAATTGGATTTGTTAAGTAAGTAAAAGAAGAAAAAAATCTTTACATATTGTTTGAAAGATAAATCCACTTGCATTTAATGGGGTTTTCTTTGTTAATTTTGGATTCAGTCTTTAAACATGTTTATTACTGCTTTCCTGTTTACCTTTATTTGACATTTGAAACATTTAAAGATGTAGGTGCCAAAGAAAAAACCCTGATGTCATGGAATAGCATTTTTAGCATGTCCGTAATCTGAAAAATATTAATAGTCCCATTGAACAGAGAGAGGATATGATCTTCAAGCTGAATATTTTGGTCTTTGAAATATTTAAGACTCACTGTCCTTACCTTAATAATCTTAGACTGGCTGTCCAATAAATTCCATCATGTGCTTCAAGTAAGAAATGTGAAAAAAGTGAAAGAAATATTTTGTTAGGATTTTTTTGGTAGTCACGGTAATTTTATGGGCTACTTGTAATATAGTGATTACAAAATTTTCAAGCAGTAGTGTAATTTTCAAGCTGTTGATACCCATTTAATGCACAAAATGTTTATTGCTCTCTTAAGAAACTGAGTACCTAAGATTTAGTAGGTGATTTCTTTTCTCCTCGAGCTCTGTGTTGTTGATCCAGGGCAATGCTATTTGCTTCTGTTTCTCCAAGGGCTGTTTGATGCATTCTGAGGTGGTAGAGAGGGCTTGTTTACAAGTTACACGTGCACTTTGCTCTACATGTTTATGCCCCAACATTACTTTAACAATAAAGCTGACTGTTTACAAAAAAAAGAGCAAGATTGGAACTGATTCAGCTAAATTACATAGAAATATCACTTCAATTTGAAAACATTTACTATTCATATGTTGAGAATTAGTGAAGCCCTTGTATTCCGGCTCTAGTGTTTGCAGCAATTCCAGTCCCAGCGGGGTGAACAGACTGCATGATCTGTCTCTGCTGACTTCTGTCCCCTGCTGCTTTCCTTGTTTTAGCAATGTCTGACCTCCTTGCCCTATTGTCATTTCTCCCTTTTCAAAATGTAAGTGTACCAGGACCTTATCAATAGTAGGAAAAATTAGAGAGAAGGCTCTGTGGTTATATCTAACATGGATGTTGCAATGATTCCTTGCGAAGTTTAAATAGTACAGTATTGCTTGCTCCATGGGATGGATGTCTTCAGCTGGGGTTAATGTCCTAATTTTACAACATAACTAGACTTCTCTTACCAAAATCCAAAGAGTGCCAGAGTGTCAATTTCCTGTGCATTCCCCCTCTCACCTTTAATTTGCCCTGAGTGTGCACATCCCTGCACATATGCCTTCTCACATGTGATCTGTTTGTATTCAGTGTAATCCCATTACTTTGGTTCCCATGCATCTGGCAGTCTTTGATGTATTTATCTTCATGACAGTTTTTCCAGACAGACATGTATTTTTATCCTACATTGCAGAGAGGAACCTATATGCCTTTTTCCAAAGTTATACAGGAAGACTGTGATGGAGTTGGCATGGGTATTGGACATGGCACCTGCTTATCCTTATTCCTTTTAGCAGCAAAATTGTAATCTGGCAGAAGATTTGAGTACCTTTAGTTGCTGTGTTAGGAATTCTGAATCCCTGTATCTGTTTGCAGCAGCCATTTTACTGGCACTTATGACAGTGTCACACGCTCAATGAGAAAATTTATATGAGCTTTTGTGAAATGTTTAACAGTTTTGTGACTTCATTCCAAATGATCTGAAAGGAAAAAAAGTACAACTAAAATAAGTATTAGAGAAAGAACGAGTTTTTCAGGTGGAGCTTTATGATTGTGCTTTTGAGAAGACATGTCATGATAAAGGAATCAATGACATTGGGTAAACCAGGCAAGAGGGTAGGAGTGCAAGGGAGATTCAAACAAGATAAGTAAGATAATGAGGACAGCTGGGATATCTATGCATAGCAAACAATTTGCTTGGCAAATTTGTTCTTATTCCTTCTTAGTGAATTGTGTATGAACAGATTTTTCTCGATTTTTTAGTTACTCAAAACTGTTTGACAAATGTATCTTCTGAACAGATTTAACAGACGCATTGCTGGTGGACTTTCTTTGTACCATGTTCTCATTACTATTGTCAGATGGCTGATGGCCATAGCCACATAGTGTTGGTTCTGTTCCTACACCAGTCAGGGTACTGAGCTGCTGCTCAGTGACCTGGGTGACCACTCTCAGCTGCTTATTCCTTGCAGTGTACATTTCAAAAACAATCCATAGATAAAATTATTTTTAAGAATCTCTCTGATAATATTTAGGAATACTGAACACTGTTGGTAAGGTCAAGGTCAGTTTACATGGCAGAAAAAAAGGGCTATTTTTCCTCACAGAGTATATTTGCAGTGAATAACTTAGCCAACTGTAGACACTGTAAATCCACTTTGGCAGATGGTTAAGTCTATGTTGTGACCCTCTTTTCCGCCCCAGGGATTGTTTCCTGAGTATGGCCTCATCTGGGTTGGCATTTTAATCTGAAAATATTTGTTAGGATGCTACAAAGCTGTCTAGATGAAGCTAAAAAAATTCAGTAAATAAGAAATTTAATTATTTCTAGAAAATTAACTTACACCTCACTTGTTATAATTTTTCATGTCTCTCAACCTGCTTAACAGTGAGTATTATAGTAATAAGCACTATTTATGTAGAGACCCTTATAGGTTTTATGGGGAATTTATTAGTCTTATATGATTATCCGTCACAGCAAACATTTTTATTATTTAAGAAATGCAAATAGTATGGTAGAAGCTCTGCTGAAGTACTGCAAGCTTTGATGATTCTAGTGCGTCTTTTTTTTTTTTTGCTAACAGAATGCATTTTGTAAAGAAGGCCAGCATACAACATTTAATCTTTTTTGCCCTTAGCTCACAGATGCTACTGTAGGAGTATTGCAGAGGCTGACGTAGTTTTTAGCAGTTATGTTGGTGTAACTTTGTCTCTGTATAAAAAATACAGGGAGGAAGATCTTTTAGGCAACAAATAAGAAGTACTGTGTAAACTTCAACAGCTTTCATGTTATCGAGGTCAAATGTTACTCTCAGCTGGCTTTTATTGTGGTGGCGGTAGAGACTCTATGAAACTCACCAGCTGTGTCAAGTGGTGCAGTCTCTACTGGGAGACGGGTCTTTCTTTACAAAGTGATGGCAAGGCTGCGTAATGCAGTCAGTATCAAGTAAATCTTTCTTTAGCCTGTAAAGGACAATCAACATCTTTAGTGATGTTTGTTTGTTGTGTGTGGGTGGCAAGGTATTGGTGGGAGGCTGCAGGGGTGGCCTCTGTGGGAGGTGTTCATGGTCTGCTGTGTCAGTTTCAGGTGACTTCATGATGCACCCACTGCAGGACACAGCCAAGCCCATCAGCCAAGATAGCAGCATCTCTGTGATGACATAAGAAAGGGCAAAGGCATTGCATAGGCAGAGAGGAGTGAAGGGGAAAAAAAGTGTAAGAAACCTCACAAACACCAAGGTCAGAGAAAGGGGAGGAGGGAGAGGAAACCCTAAAAGCACCCAAGGGCAGATACTCCTTTGCTGCCCATGGAGGAGCAGGTATTTTCCTGAAGCTATTGGAGAGGACCGTTGTAGAGCAGATAGCCATGCTGCAGCCTGTGGAGCATCCCATGCCAGAACTGGTGGATACTTTCAGAAAGATCTGTTGTCTGTGGAGAGCACATGGAGGAGAAGGTTTATTGTGAATGCCTGCAGTCTGTGGAAGGACCCACAGTAGAAGAGGAGAGAGGCAGGAGGAGTGGCAGAGAGGAGCTGCTATGGACTGACCCCACCCCTGCTTCCTGATTCCCTTTAGCAGTTTGGGGCAGGGAAGACAGAAGGTAGAGTAGGAAGTAAAGAAGTGAAGTTGAGCCTGGAAAGAATGTGGAGGCGAAGGGAAGGTATTTTAGTTTTTGTTTCTCACCATTCAACTCTATCTTTAATTCCCAATAAATGAAATTAATTTTCCCTGTATTAAGTCTGTTTTGCCCTTAATGGCAATTGTTAAGTGATCTGAATGTTCTTGTCTCTACCCATGAGCCTTTTCATCTTGTTTCTGCATTGTTTTGAAGAGGGGGAGTGCAAGAGCCAATGGGTGGTTGTCATCAACCTACAGTCATATTACCAAAGGTTGCAGTTTTGCATTTCTGAAAGTAATGTATCAGAAAGAGCATATCAGTAATTTGTGCTGAAGAGCAGTATTAATAGTATATAAACATTAACAAGCTAAAAGAACTGGCATTGTGGGATGGTTATAATGTTGCTGCAGGCATTTGGAAATACAGGTTTTCTGAGTTTGCATTCTGAAATGTTCCAGGATAGGTTCCATACTTTAACTTACACAATAAGGTTTCCCTTTCTGTTGAGAGAATGAGAGGAAGAAGCAGGCTTTACTAGAGAAACTTAGTAAAAGCAAAAGAGAAGGAAATATAGCCCAGAAAACATGATTAAACTTGCAAATCAGTTGTGGTTGTGGGTTAATTTTGTCCCTGTTCAATTTGACATTATTGAAGTCTAGTTCTTAGAGGTTCAATGAGGTTAAGAACTAACAAGTTTGGTTAACTGAAATTAATTAGAGATGCAACCTGTTTTATCATGTAGATCTGTTTACAGATCAACTGTTGAAACTAACATTCACAAACATCTTAGACTTTTCTGAGGTTGGTTTGATGGACAGACAGGCAGATACAGGCATTACCTGGAGAAGTTGTGGAGCTTGTGGATGCCCCATTCCTGGAAATGTTCAATGCCAGGTCGGATGGAGCCCTGAGCAACCTGGTTTAGTGAGTGGCATCCTTGCCCATGGTTGAGGGGTTGGAACTGGATGACCTTTAAGGTCCCTTCCAATCATTTTGTGACATTCACACAGGCACATATGCATATAAAAATATTCTGAGAAGTTTTGCTTCTCTGTTTCTTGAAGAAGAAGCATGAAATCTGAACACATGCATACGTGCACAGACTGCTTTCTCTTTGGTTCATCTTTTCCAGATACCTGAGAAAAAGGTTTGCCTTTTGCAGTTTCTTGCATAATTTTGCTGACCAAGACCCTGAACTATTTTATTTGCGTGAAAAACTTCTATTTGATTCTGTCATAATAAGAGTAATATCATGCTACAGGTACTGCTTAAAGAATATATGTGATTGGCGCAGGTTTATATGTTTTCTGTAGCTTTTTATGAGCACAGGAGTTTTTAAGTGTGTTTTGCAAAGCTGTGCATTTTGTAGACGGCTCTTTTAAATCTTCCTTTTTTTTTAATAAAGGCAGATCTATTGGTTAAATATCATATTCCGTAAGCTGAAGCCAGACTTTGTCTGTATGAGGATGACACTGGAAGTTATCATTTAACAGTTATTTCATGTGTTCTGTGAAAAGTGTGGAAGATATTAGTGCAATGTCTAGTGAAGGGTTCCAAATCACAAATTCACTACCTTGATTAGTGCTAATTGGCATCCTTGTTGGAGGTATCAGTAGAAAGGCCAAGGACTGAATAAGAATGAAGAATGCATTAGCCTTTTGCTCCTGGGGCGGTATCCTCCAGAACACATGTGGGACATTCATGCTTAATAGAATGTAGAGTAAATGCTGAGTTGAAAGTGCTGCCAATCTTACTTTTCAGGGGAAGTACAGTTATTTATGAAAAAATACTGGGTTGTAAAAGATAACTAAAAACCTTCTGTGATTATTAGATTAACAAAATAATATTTTAATCTTTAAAATATATTAGAAAATAGCCGGAGGGTCTAGTTGCCAAGAAAGAATAGGAGAACAGAATAAAATTGTAGGATTATTCTGAGGGAGTAAAACATGTAACATAAATAGCCACATGGATGAAGGACTTGTTTTTAAAAAGAGGAGGACTTACGTACATGATTACTGCCTATGCAGTTGAACATGCATGCCAAAAGAAAAGTGTGACAAGTCAAAGTGTATTTTCTACATCTAAACTTTTTTCTTTATTAATTTTATCTTTATCTTTCTTTCTGTAAAAGGAATATATACTTATATATATGGCACCAATGTGTGATTAAAATATAGCAGTGGATACACCCAGTATGATAAATACTGAGAAGATAACATAAATCAACCAGCAATATATGCAGGAATGTCATTGCTGTGATTCTTCATACTGTACCTGTCCTCTTAAGACATCTGTGAGACCTTCCTGTGTTTATCATGTTACAGTGTTCTTGACCTCTAAAATTTCAACAATTTGGATTTGGTCTTTCAGTGACATTCTCTTCAGTGGCTGTACTGGCTTTCAGTGGTCTTCACTGCTGTTTTAGAAGATATTTGTAAAATCAGCTAACTGCATACCTTACAAAGTGGGAGAAAATACATTTATTCTAACAACAGCTGCCTTTAAAGCATTGCCAACTGAATATTTGTGGTGTGTAGCCTTGTTGGCGCCTTTCTTGTACATTTGATGGACTGCAAAACACCCCCCCCCCCCCCCCCCCCCCCCCCCCGCCCCCATGAGCTCTGTCGGCTTCCACTCCTGTAGTTGTCCTAGTCTCATTAGAAATGTTTATTTCTTGTGTTTGATTAATAAATCTCCTTCCAGAGCACTGATTGCCTGAGTGGTAGCAGTAAAATGCTCTTACAAATCAGAGGGAAAGTCTGCCTAGATCCTTGAAACTTAGATCTCTCTCTCAGTTTCCCATTCACCCTTCCTTCACCCAAGAGAATGTCAGGAAGGATAAAAGGGTTTTGTGGTGTGACTTAGAAGTTGATGAACTAAACAAGCAAAGCCATTCTAAATTAGCAGCACCGTCTCACTCAAAATTCTCTCCCTTTTGTTATCTCACATTGTATATCAGAGAAACTGCTAACCTGAGGGCCTCAGTTCTCAGGAAACAGATCAGCTTTCAGACATTGTCTCAGAGCACTTGGTTTCTCACGTTTGAAACTGTGTACCATAGGCCCCCTTACTGACATGCTGAACTGGAAGAAGGAAAAATGGTTATTCTGGTTCTGACATCCCTTGCTGGAACCTGCAGAGACCTGTGCTTGCACAGCATCTGGTACTTGGCAATGCATTTGCTTTGCTGAATACACTGCAATATAGGTAGACACTTGCAGCAGGGAGAGGAGCTATTTCAGCTAAAGGCCAGTACTAGCACAAGAGTTAATTGGGAGTGAAAAGTGAATTTCAGTCTAGATCTGTAAGTCTCCAGACCAGCTTCCCAGAAGGAGTTTTATGGGATACTTGTGGGTTAATTTGTATCTATAAGCTGTCTTCACAATAGGAGGGGCCTCTGATCCATATCTATGCTTAAAAGTATCAAAAAAATAGGAATGCTGTCTGCCTTGGCCAGGTTTCTGCATTGAGCTATAAGACAATATATATATTTTGGTTACTTCTATCTGATTAAAAGCTTCATTATTAATTCAGCTGCCTACTTGAACACTGTCTAGGTTTTCAGACTGCTGTGGCAAGACTATTGTCTTGTTCCAGGAGACAAGACTATATCACTGCATCCTGTGTCACCTTCATTGGCTACTTCACCCGATCTCTCCCAAATCCAGCTCTGCCTCTGTTCCTTCCCAGACTGTCTCCGCTTGTGTTTTCTGTTCTTCTCTGACCTTCTGCCTCCGTCTTTTTTCCTGACAAGTTACTCAAGTTGTTTTTACTCTGGGTTATTGTCCCTCTTCTCTTTTAAGGACAAACAGGGACAGGTCACAGGTGCTGTCTTTTTTATACCTAAATATTTCCCAAGCTCCAGTTACACATCTAATCTCTATGCTAAACCATCCCATTTATCACTTTAACATATGATGGACTTTAAAAGTTCTTAATTTAGCTTCGTCACTGGAGCCATCTGATCTCTCAAGTGAGTGCTCTATTGCGTCTCTTTTCAGTTTTTTTTTCCTCAGTCTTGCTACTGTATTTTCAAAATAGCATATAGCATTATTAAATGTGTTTATCTCTAAAAGATTTGACTTTTTTTACCTTGTTGGAAGGAACCTGTATAAGGTGCATGTGCGCAAGGATTATGTACTATAAGAATTATGTTAGAGAGCTGTTATATTTTATGCTTTATCATTCTTCTGTGTGAACATGAGAGAAACAGAAGTTCATATATGCAGACATACTTGATTAAATGAATTTTGAGGAAGACTAATAACCTCATTCATATTTGGACCCACATAAATACTGATCATGGTTAAAGAAAAAAGTCTAAATATGGGAATTGCATAAGCAGCCTAATTTTCATTCTTCAAATGAGGAAGTAGTCTGATTAGGGACTTGGTTGCAGGAAGAAATAAAAGCTGTTTCTTGTCTATATCAGGGGATTTGGAAATGGTGCAAAAATTATGTAGTAGTTAAGCAGTAAGGAAGATATAGTTTAGAGGCTTTGAGGAAGTGCACAAATGCAGTTGCTGTCACCATCTCTTCATTAGTCCTGATGGAGTGCTTTACTTGAGTCAGTTCCTGAGTGAGCAGCCTTAGTCCCATTCCAGAGTTGTGCCCTGTGTAACTACACTGGCTTCAGTTTAGTTGTTCTTGATTTCTGCTATATCTTAGAACAAACAAGAAACATCTTGTCACGCAGATGTGCACACAGAAATGGCAAGGAATATATTTGAAATGTGTATATAAGAAGATTTTTCACCTGTCTACCTAAATGTGTGTTTGGTATCTGAGTGATATCACTATGAGTTGTTTCCTCGCTCAGTGTCCTTATGAACTGCAGTTCAAACAGGTGCTGTCCTGAAAGGCAAACCCAAAGTCTGCATGCTCTCAGACCTGTATGCTGAGATTTCTGTTAACCATTTCCTGTTTGCCCTACCAGAAGACAATTACTCCCTGAAGGACACTGGAGCAACATATGGCCTGTTTTGTGTAATGGGTTTTGTTCACATCTGCAATGGTCTCTTCTGAAGTGACTATAAATATAGTAAAGAGGAAGAAAGGCCTGTGGCAGAGACAACAGTCAGGTGGCTGTGTTCTGTTATCCCAATGCCTACATTCAGATCACATAACATTGTTTTGAAAACAATATTGGAGTTCTTAATATACCATACACAATTATTTTTGGGGGTTATTATGTAGTGTATATAATTCTTCATAAAAGCCAAATGTCATTCATATAAAATGGGCATCAGTCACCTTTCAATGTTGCTTGGATCAGCAATCCTGCTGACTTCCTAACTGAAAAAGAAATGTGATAAAGACAGAATGGTAGAGTGCTTGTCCTCAGATAAAAACAGAGTAATTGATTAATACCTAAATGAGAAATAGAGATAGGATGATAAAAACGACTTTAGGGAAGGAATTATTTACCAGAGAGTAATTAAAACAGGAAAAAAAAAAAAAAAAAAAGAAAGAAAAAGAAAAAGAAAAAGAAAAAGAAAAAGAAAAAGAAAAAGAAAAAGAAAAAGAAAAAGA
>VZUI01001343.1:0-24413 GCA_013401135.1 Cettia cetti
TCTTTTTCTTTTTCTTTTTCTTTTTCTTTTTCTTTTTCTTTTTCTTTTTCTTTTTCTTTTTCTTTTTCTTTTTTCCTGTTTGTTTGCTAGTAGAGCTTTCTTACAGGCAAAACCAGTTTTTCATCTGGCATCAAATTTTTAAAAGAACTTGTGTCTCACCAGGGATCCAGAGAGCTCAGCATCAGTTTGTCCACTTTTCAAAGAGCTGTGTGGACCTGCACTGAGAATCCAATCCTCAAAGTGCTTTAAGAACTTGCAGATATCAAGCAGCTATCTTTAAAGATAGTGGCAGCATACCTTTGAAAATAGAGCTGGAATATCTAATTATTGTAGTTATTGTTTCTCTACAGTGTTATAGCAACCTGAGGAGACATGGATATCAGATTTCTCTGAAATCTGCATAGGGAGCTCTTGTAGGTGTGCAGGGGCCCTGTGATGTCACATGTGATGTCACCTGTGATGCAATATGTGATGTCATTTGTGATGTCACGTGTGATGCAATCTTTTATATAACATGTGATGTCACATGTGATGTCACTTGTGATACAATAGGTGATGTCACCTGTTATGTCACTTTGTGATGTCACCTGCAATGTCACATGTGATGTCATCTGTTATGTCACTTTGTGATGACACCAATGATGTCACGTGTTATTCACAGTTATGTCATTTGTGATGACAATTGTGATGTCACCTATGATATCACTTGATGTCACCTGTGATGTCACCTGTGATGTCACCTGTGATGTCACCTGTGATGTCACCGTGCAGCCCAGCAGAGGAGCTCCATCCCTGGGAGCTGTGACCCTTCTGCCACTGAGCCACTGCAGTGTTTTGGGCTCTGAGACAGCCGTGGGGTGGGAGCTGAGCACACAGCAGGGGAAGCCTCCTCCCCTCTTAGTCCCTGATCAAATCACAGGCGTGAGGTGGGCCTGGCTGTGCAGACACCAGACTCCTCTGCTGACCTGGGATTTCTGGGAGTGAATTACCTGCCTGCTGCCAGACCCCCTGCTCTGGGATTTGCCTGTATGTGAAACACTGATTTACTGCAGTAAAAATAACCCCAAACTTCACAGGGCTGACAACTCCCCTACTAGATGACGTGGCATTTGGGCACCATAATATCTGGACTGATGACAATGCTGTACCACCCAGAAGAGCAGTAAATGCTGCCTCAGGTTATAGAAAGGACAACTTCTGACTCATTGACAGAAAAACTAAAAAAAGCACATTTAAGCTGCTCCTAATGGAGCAGAGAAAAGTCTCTCAAAAAGTTGAAGTGAGTAGTCATTCAGCTGTATTGTGCTTGGGGCTTTTTCATAAAGGTGAAACTATTTTGAGCATGAAAGTTTAAGGTTTTAAACCTTGTAATGTATTTTTCCTCATTTATGTGTTAAACTCAATCCTAGCTGATCACACTTTGGACTCTGTGATAAACTGGAAATTCTGAGCATCTCCAAAAGCAGTAAATGATATATTGCTTCAGGATGGCTGGTATCAATTGTCCATTCCACTTCTGAACTAAAATTTTTGCATCCCTCTGCTGCTTCACTGAAACCTCAACATGCTCTCTTCCTCCAATGCCCTGCATTTCTAATTTGATTGGGGGGGAAAAAAACCCTAATGACAAAAGAACCCCAAACCAAATCTGATTTGGTGGAACTTCAAGCTGTTTATTATCATCGTAAAAAATGTCTGCAGTGCCCACAGGAAGGAATTTTTATAGCTTTGAATTAAGAAATCTTAAGTACTTTAATTTGTCATAGCAAAACTACTTGAGTGACTTTCTTTGCTGCTACTCCAAACGCAGATGTGTATCACACTTTCCATTTGCAATTTATTCAGCACTGTAGGTATTTTGGTGTGTGGATTAAATTGCTCTGAGGTTTGTGTGTGTCTAACCATTTCCTCTTATAATAAATTCACTAGATATTCACTTGCAGGGATATTAATATGGTTTTTGCTGAGCGAAGAAGTAACTCTGGGAATCAGCCATGACTATGTGTCAGAAAGTGAAATATAAAGCACTGAATTTTATGATTTAGGTATAAATGTGTTTGGTAGTATGAGAGAAATAGGATTGCACTGTGTTAGTTGAAAGTCAAGGGATTCCTTTAGCTGTGCTGCATCTGTGAATGGAAATATAAGAGAAAAATGCATATCTGCACACATTTCTTAGATTGTTGGTGTCAGTGGAGTCACATTCTCTTTCAGCAGCTATAAATCTTGCCTAATTCATGTGATTATTTTTTTCCAGATGCCACCCAGTTTTATTATTGCTTTCTCAGATGCCTGTTTTTATTCTCTTACCTCTTCCTTTTGTAAAGCTCTTCAAAACTTACCAAAAAAAAAAAAAAAAAAAAAAAAATTCCTGGATGCAATGATAAATTACATGGAGGGAAAAGTGATAAGTGTATAAAGGATGGATGATTGAAGTTGGTTTCATTTATGGTGCAGGGAAAGACAAGGTGGAAGGAAGGATAAAAGTTCATTTGGTCATCATTTGGTTTGATGTGGTCCATCTAATGACAACTGGATGCTAAAAAGTTCAGCAAAACAGGGGGTCCTGTAGGCAATGATTGTACACAGCAGAAGTTTAAGGGAAGGCAGGTTAAAGCCCTCAGGCTGCAACTTGTCTCTATTTTAGTCGTGTTATCTCCAAATGCTGTTGTCTGTTCCTGTTTGTTGTGGTTTTGAGCTTTCTTTTCCACAGAGGAAAGCACATTGCATATTTATTGCTTTACTCTCCCACCTCTTGAACAGAGAAATCAAGCAAGCCTTTTGTTATGGCTGCAGGCTACCATTTGCAAACTGCTGGTTATAACAGCCTATTGTAACCTCAAGATACCTACAGGAGTTTCAGTGGAATTGTGTTTTAAGCCTTTAAATGTGGGTGTTGCTGAGAAACTTCTTGATGACTCTACTGTAAAGATACAGGTGTGAATACACAGGTAGTGTTTTTATCTAGCACTGCTCAGACCAGAGCACATAAACAGCAAGGGGGATCAGAGAGCAGCTTTGGTTCTCTCTAAAGCTACTCAGTGAAGGTCATCAATTCCCAAAGAGCTTGCACTCAGGGAGTCAGAAAAGGGAGGGTTATTATCTGCATTTGCCAAGGCCCTGTGATTTAGGCCACATTGATCTCAATAACTGAAAAATATGTATGAAAAAAACAGTTTCTTTGGAAATACCCTTTGATGTAGTCACATACTGTTCTTATCCTGTCTTCCTTTAGCCTGCTTCTGGTGAATATTTATGTTATAACAAACTTTAAGCTGGAAAACTTAATATGTGGCCACAGGAAAGAAACAAGGTGAATCTTTAAGATGTCTTTCCTGGCACAGGCTATCAGCAGACAAGAACTGCTCCCCATCCATCAGAGCTGATAATGGTCCCCCCTCCTGCTCATTTGCCTGTTAATTTTTGTAATGAGCAGTGTATGTTGATGTGGTGAGGAGACAAAGTTAATTTTATTGAGATTGATGCAAATTTGTGATAGAACCTATAAAAAGGTGATGTTTTTCTGGATGCTAGAGGCCTAAAGAAAGGAGGGGCTGAGGTCTGCATGTTTTTGATTGTCTCCAAAAAAATCCGCTTGCAAATGGCAGTGGGTGTTTAATTTAAGAAGACAAGTGCACTTGCAGTCAGCTTTCCTGGAAAATTCTTGTCAGGGCCTGAAAGATGCTTCCAAAAGTAGAAGGAAGCACTCTCTGGAATCTCGAAAAAATTGTGATGTACTGCAGCAAACCTGGAATGAAGGGTTTATTTAAAAAAAAAGAACAGCTGGTTGAGCAGTCAAAATATAACAAAATGAGATATCTATCAAAAAATTCCCAGCTTCTTTTAGGGACTTCTCAGTTCTCCTTCATTAGTTACCAACTGCAATTCCCATTCAATTCTTAGAGTAAAATTTATGAACTGTGAGAGCAGAATAGGAAAATGATATTTCTGTTGGTTGTATAGTACAGCTGATACAGAGCCTTTGGTAGGCAAAGCCCCTGGGCTCCTCATGCAATTAAAGGAAATTCTTTCCCAGAGTTTCGTTCCAAAATGGATTGGCTTGGAAAAGAGCTTAAAGATCACCTTGCTCCACCCCCTCTGCCAAGGCCAGGAGCTCCTTCACTGGGCCAGGCTGCTCCGTGTTGCTCTTGGACATGAAATAAAGAGCTTGACTCCAGTTCAAAAGCAGAAGAAAATCAGGAGGCTTTATTTACAATTCACCCAGCCTTTTTATAACATGCTGTGCTAAAAAGGCACATTATGGTCCATAGAATGGACACCTCTCTCCATTGGGTAAGCAACAGAAACAACACCCGGGAGAGAGGTTGTCATGAGAACTTAGAAATGCTATGAAAAAAAAAAAAATATTTACAGAAATTGTCCTTGAAGGAAAGGCTCTCCTGAGAAATCTTCCCTTGGGTGGAAAATCACTGACAGGCTGAAAACCCTTCAGACTCAGAAATATCAGCTCCAAGCCCCACTCAGCCTGGTCTTGGACGCTTCCAAGGGTATCCACAGCTTCTCTGGGCAAGCTGTGCCAAAGCCTCACCATCCTCACTGTAAAGAACTTCTTCTAATCTAATCTAATCTAGTCAAATCTAATACAGAGAAATGATCTCTGTGGTGCTCTCGTGGAAGTCAGAATCAGATCCACTTTGATTCATTTTCCATTTCCCTGGCTGCCTCAGGGCAGCTGCAATAGAGTTGGGCTGGATCAGATCTGCCCAGGGAAGGGAATGCTTTGCTGTGCCTGCTGAAAGCTCCAGTTTGGGGCTTGCCATGGCTGCTGCTAGAAGATAAATTATTCCAAAGGCTGAGCATCCTGAAGGAGCCATCACCTTCTCTGTCACTTGCTCTGGCTTTGTTAGTAAACACTTCTCACCTGTGACAGTCGCTGATAAATCTCAGACAGGAGTTTCTGATCTATTGTAAACAGCTTTCAGTTGCTCCCCTGAGGGAGGTGTTTTTCAGAATTTGGCATGTCTTATTGCTCACATGGCAGCATTAGCAGTATGCTGCTTTTCCAGGGTCCTTAGTGCACTTGTCAGGAATGTTAACAAGATGATAGTGGGATGGTTCCCTCCCTTTCTTGCTCCTCTGCCTAATATCAAGGATAGTCACACCAGTGCCAAAGCCTTTCCATTCAGAATATTTCATTTTTAATATCCACAACTACAGCATTCATTGCCAACAGACACACTTCCATCCTAAGAGACTGCTTTAAAGTGCCCACTGTACTCAGTGCAATGCCATTCTCTTCCTGTCTAAAATCAGTTTCTGTAGTAAGGTGATTTATGGTGACCTTCTGGTGGGATATTGAGGACAAGTGCCACCACAAGCTCTTCTTATGCAGTTCCAAAACCTCCCACATCCCATAGAGCCCCATTCTGTTCTCTGCCTGGGTTCTTGCTAAGTCTCAGTGAAGGCAACAATAGGCAAAAAATTTTTAGTTTCAGTGACTTGTTGGACTGACAAGAATTATGACAAAAACAGAGGACAAAAACTAAATTATATGTTTAAACAAACCAGTGAAAAATATGCTGGCTTCAAAAAGTTCTCCCATCATATTTTCTCTCAAAAGACATGCAAATCAAAAGTGGTGTTTATATTTAAAAAGGTTTATTGCCACTTATGGATGTACAAATGCAGTGCAGTGATTTTCTTCATGTTTAAGACCCCAGGAAGTGGGGAAGATGAAAAGGAAATATGAATAGCTATAGCTATAATCACTATGTGTAAGAGGTTTTTTTTAGCTGGAGACAAGGTTTTAGAAATGCAAGATATGCATTAATGAGTACTGTGCTCATTTGATAGATTAACCTTTCCAAAGAGGAGAATCTTCAGTTTATTCATTGGAAAAGTGCTTCACTAGCAGCAGTGTTGGCATGGCTGTGTCAGGAACCCTCTGTCCCAGTTGGGTCCCTACTGTGGCAAAATCTGGAGTGTCTGCCTGCCTTGACACCTCAGCAGAGAGCCCCTGCAATCCATGGGCTGGTTCTTTATTTAGCAGGTGTCTCACGAGGTTTGCTGTACCCTCATTTTGTAGGAACATTGGTTTGGAATGTGTCTTAACCTGAGCATTCCAAACCACTGATCATTCTTGCTGTGGAATTGGGAAAACAGCTCATTAGAGATCCAGGGCTGTAAATAAGTGGATTTCATCAGGGTACTCTGCCAGCTGAAGTGGCTCATGCATTTGACAATCCAGCACCTGCTGGTGAAACGTGTGGTTGGGAGGACACATAGCTCCTCCTGCCTCCCTCACAAATGGAATGGCTTTCAGATTCATCTGGCAATCTGGGTTTTTGGGGTTTTTTTTTTGTTTTTTTTTTGTTTTGGGTTTGTTTTTTTTTGTGCTTCTGTTACTGCTGCTTGCCATTATCCATCCATCTTCAAGAGACAGGTTTACATTTCCTGATGAATCCTGACCTCACAGTGAGCTCTGTGTCACCCTCACTCTCTGAAAGGCCTTATCTGAAGTCATCAGTTTAGGATTATGCAATAATTTGAAAGTTATGGCCCTGCCAACTGAAAGAACAGGGGGAGATGTTTCTGGCCAAAAACCCTCTGCAGATCTGGTGATGATTTTGATGATGATGCTTTATATTAACGCCCCCAACCTGTTCAATATCTTCTCATTTCTGGAGGAAATTTTCCTGTGCACAGCACAATATAACCTGCCCTAATATTTCATACTTAAACTTCAGTATTTTTTAAACTTCCTTGAACATCATATTTTCTGGCGACTTTAACTTATTAATCTCTTTTTGCAGCTCGAGCCTGCAGCCTGTTTTCTGCAGATCCTTGATGAAAATGGACTCATTCTGAATCTGAGCACTTCACGAGTGCACTGAAACCCCACTCAAGTAAACACAGACAATAGAAGTAGCAGCTAAGGTTTGTCAGTAGTGTGGTTCTCATGGTTTTACCCCAGTAGGCAACTAAAACACAGCTGCTCTCTCCTACACCCACCTCCATCCCCACCCTGGCTGGATGGGGAGGAGAACTGGAAAACAAAATAAGCCTCATGGGCAACAAAATAAGAACAGTTTAGTAAGTGGAATATGATGATGATGATAATAATAGATAAGATAAAGGCCCAGAAGCAGACTGTAGTTTGGAATGTGCCTTCTCCAAAAACCCAAAACATCTAAGAGAGCTTTCCTTCTTACTAGTTAGTGAAGGAACTGCTGTTAGATCATAACTTTTTAGCAAAGGCCACATTCCCTCTGAAATATCCCAGTAGTTCTTTATGGTTGGGATAATATTTGGCCCCAGGTTGGGACCTTTTATTGCCATTGCTCTGAGAGCATTAATTCCACTCCAGCAGAAATGGGTGCACTGTGAGGATTTGAATAGAAAGTAGAAGAATTTGAGAGGTATCTCTCACTTTTACCTGGCATGAATAGACAAGTCTCTGAGGATGACAGTGGGTGTTAAACTGGTCATGTTGGATGGTGGTGCAAAAACATGTTTATATGATGATATCATTTTTTTTTAAGTCAATGCATTTTATGTTTATGAGAACAAAGCTGGAAATTTATCATTCAGAAAGTCTACTGTAAAGCATAAAGCTTGACCATAGTCAGGTTTTCATTTTTATGGTCTCTCAAATTTGCATATACAGAACAGATGAAATAGAACAAACAGGAAACACCTCATCTAAGCAGAAACCCCAAACAAAAAAAAAAATCATAAAAAATCCAAATAGTCTCATATTCATCCAGTGTATTTATAGTTTTAACAGAGTAAAACCCTTTCCTTAGAAATGAATGTGTCTTTACAATATACAGGTGAGAATTATTCTGTCCTGAAGCTGCAATGAAGAAATAGTTATCTATATTGTAATATGGAGGTGATTGTTAATGATATATCTGAGGTCTGCACCATACTAAGAAACAGTGCTGGTATGTTACATGCATGAGTTGCTTTTTACATAGAATGCAGTCTGTTATTAAATCGTGTATTTAAGCAGAAAATAGACCAGGTTGGACAAAAGTGTTAAAAGGAAGAGGGAACTGCATGTACTGGAAAAAAAATGTGCATTTGGTCACTCTGCATTGACAGAAGCAGCTTAGGCATTGTTGTCAGAAAGCAAGGGAAACACAGCTTTTCATTATTGCACTTGACTGGAACAGAACCCATTGCATCAAAAAAGATCAAGGATTAAGTTCTCAAAATCTGCCTCTGGGCACTGCAAGCAGCATTCCCATTCATTTCAGAAGGAATTGGGTGTCTCCTTCCTTCAGTTCAAATAGTTGTTGCAGAAAATTCATTGTGAATTTTCATTACTCACCAAGTTAGAAAATATTATCAATTGCAGAATTCAAATTCAATTTCCAATATATTTACATCTACTTTTACCTTGGCTCTAGTGCTGGAGTAATTTCATAGGCACAGTTCTTTGTCTGCACAGAAATTATCACTTTTTCTTCTTCTGCAGCAGTAAACAGCATGCGCCACTACTTAATTCAAAATAGGTAATTAAGAATCTTGCTAATGATGCTTAACACATTTATTGTGCTGGCAAGACAACAGATTTCTCCTAGGGAGACAGTGTGCAGTGTCTTGGCTGTTTGCCTGTTTGGGATCACCCAGAGATGTGCAGCAGACCCTTGGAATTACGTGGTGCATCTGTCAGCCAGAGCTGCACTGCCTCTGCCTGTGCTGACACCTCAGCAGGTGCCACGTGAGAGGCTGGCACATGAGAGATCTGCAGTGCCACAGCTATCATTACATTTTCTTGGCCTTTCTGGAGGAATCAGAATCTGTTCTGTCATTGTTTATTCAGAATATCCATGCTTGAAGGCATGAAGTCAATGTTCAGGAGCAATTGGGTGTAATTCTTTTGGGGTGTAGAACCCCATGAACTCCTGTCTAGTGAAAAAAGTCCAACAATCAGCCTATTGTTTTTAGGGTAGGTTGAGGTTTAGGGTAGGTAGTTTCATGACAGATTTTTTTTTTTTCTATATTTAGTTGTAGGGCTATGTTCTCAGAATTTCTAGATCTGAGAATGAAATCACAACAGGAGGCCTGGTTCAAAGCAGGTAGGAGAATTTCCATCAACTCCAGCAGAGCGTGGGGAAGGCCAAAGTATTGTTGAAGTGTTTGCTTACTGCTTCACTCCTGATCAAATGTACAAACTGGCCAAATTTAGGGAGATTAACATCACCAACAGCTTTGGTGGAGTGAAGTAGGTTTACATCAGCAAAAAGTGTGGCTCTGAGCTTTCATCTGATTGCAATGTCCTGAACAAGTAATGCTGCTAATAAATAAAACTTCAAACCAAGAGAGTTGCACAGTGTAACTTTTGAATTGTTATCCAAACAAATGCTGCTCTCTAAATATATTGTATATTCTACAAAAGGAAAGCTTGTTCACCTTAATTATTCATGACTGACTGATTTATGGATTTTAGGTTGTGGTTCATTTTTGATTTTTTTTCCATGTTTGCTGTTTTCACTGATCTCAATTTAACAATCTCTTTAATATTGATCTGGATATGGCAAGCAATGCAAATTTTTAATGTTCTGCATCTTGTGGCATACTTCACTTATTGGGATTTACTGTCATGAATAATTTATAGCTGTGTTCTTTAATTTGATATTGATTGTTGCCTTTTAATAAAGAATGTAGTTGTTTTGCTGGATTGACAGGTATGGGTAGGTAAATTCTGTTCAACTGCTCATGGTAAAAGAAAAACAGTGGTAGTTAAGAACTAACAGAGTCAAGAAAACTTGCCATGAACTGAGACCAAATCAGAAAAATAAATAGTCTTACCTTTCACATAGAAATAACAATAATGATTCTTCCTAGTTTTGTCCTCACTTCAGGACACTGCTAAAAAACCAAATAAAAAATAAAAACATGTGATAGAATGTTTAATCTTTTGCACTGTAGCAATCTCAAAACTGATTTCCGATGATAATTATTTATAGATGGAACAGCTTATTAATAGGAACTTATTTCAAAATCAGGTGAGGGCATAGATTTTGCCTAGTAGAAGGATGTACGTTGTTCAGATAACTGAAGGAATTTGTTTCTGACTTCTCTGCAGATGATTAAAAAAAAAAAAACAAGGTCAGCGCAAGCACATTTTCCATCTGTCAGTTGGGGAAAAAATGGCATCAGTAGGGAATAGAACCTCAGAAACAATTGGTACTTTCTGAGGGCCTATGACCTATCTGAACTAATTAAGCACTCTTTGAAGTAGCAGTATTTCAGCCTTCATAATACATCATGCATAGTCATTGCCTTCTTTTCTGGAGCAGCAAGCTGCAGTGCAGCAGATGGGATTTCCAAGAGTGTTGCCCTGTCCTCACTCTTGCTGGAGTCAATGAGAGTTTTTTCACATCGATATTTATGGGTAAGAATCATGACAACACTAACTCATTGACCTCAGCAGCAGCAGAGAGAAATCAATGATGATGGCCTTTGAAACAGCTTTTCCTCCGTGACTTCAGCCAGCTTGGCAGAAAAGACATAATCAGAAGCAGGCAGGTCACCTGGGTCTCCCTTCCAACCACCACACTGCTCTGCCTTTTTAGGGAAGTTTTCAGGTGCTCATTCCCCTGCTGAGAGCTCAGTGTGCAGGGCTCATGAGGAGTCAGTGACTGCAATCTCTGTTTTCCTTCCCAAAGAGCAGGAAAAGAGTGGTGGTATGAATTTTGTATCTCAAAATAATGAATATTTTTGTAGCTCTGTGTGACTGGGAGGACATTTTCTTTGCACTGCCACATGTAGAACAAAAATATCCAAACTTTTAAGTACATTTGGGATCACAGAATCCAAGTTAAATATTACAACTCGTTATATGGTCACAAGCCATTAGTTGCAGCTCCAAATTGGCAAGAAAGTAGTAGTTCAGGATTCATATACATGTGGGAAAAAAATGTACTCAGAAAAATCTAAAAATTAATCAGAAAAATTGTGTTTCATAGCAATTCCCTTTTTTCATTTTAACACCCTATTGCTTATGATGATGGCTCATTAGCTTCTGTCAAATATTTAATCATTTAATCCTCAGCCTTACTTGAGAATGGCTACATTACATTTCTATTCTGGCTCTAAGGAGGTTTATATTTGTTAGTCTTGATTTCAAATGTATTTAATGCTAACCCACTTCACCAATTCATAGTACTTCAACTACATGTTTATTCATTTGTCATTCTTCTCCTGTACTAAATCTGTGCTTCAGTAATAAATTGTGCAAAATAGTTCTTCACAGTGGTAATTATTGTAAGTCACTGATCAAAAGTACTTTCATGTTACATAGAGAAATCCACAAGAAGAGATGGTCTGAACAATTAATGACTTCCCACACAAGTACAGTCCATTCTCACCCTCTGTTCCAACAGCCTGTTAAAATAATAGTGTTGGCTGCTAGCAAAAATTCTGAGTGCTCATTAAAAGAAAATGTAAAAGAAAATGACATTTTTTTTTCCCTTGGACAGTATATGATGGTAAATGTCTGAGAATTACCAATGGCAAAGATTTAACTGCAGCTGTGTGCTACCTACTAAAACAAATGGGAAATATTTTTTTCTTGGTTTGACTCTTGTTTTGTATTGGAGAAACTCAGGGAGTATATAATTTTTCTGCTTTTGCTGAAGATTTAAAATGACTGTCTGTTGTCTTTAGGAAAGAGAATCCCATGGGACACATGGAGTCCCTCAGTCAGGATGTGTGAGTTGTCTTTGTACGAACCTGTGCTGCACAGTTTGCATACTGATGATTTTAAAATAGGCTGGAAAATGACCCGGTCCTGGTGGGTGTTCCCTGGAGTGCTGTGTCTGGGGCCTATCAGGATTGAACCCCTGTTAGTGTGAGCAGTCTGTCAGACCCCAAACAGTTTTCTGTGACCTTTGAGAAAGGCTGATTTGTTTATTCATGCTTGTGCCACGACAAGAACGCCTTTAAAACAACGCAAAACTCTGCACCACTGTGGCTGCAGGTAGGAAGGATAGCAGACACAGACACGTTGTCTTTGCACAGCTCTCAGCAGCCTGGAATCCTGCAGTGAGGATTCATCCAGATGCCTTTGAAATGGTGAAACTTTGGAATGGTGTGGATGGTACATCTCAGCCCAAGACAGATGTCCAAAATCACGGAGAGGAATCACACTCTGGAGGTGCTAGACTGTCTGGCGACTTTCAAGTGAATCCAGATGAGTAGCTGGAACAAGATATTTCATTCTGGATAGCTAAAATTAGGTGATATATATCTATACCAATTACCTACAAATCCTTGCTGCCAGCATGGCTTACAAGGACTAGTTTAGATTGTGTGTACTTGTCAGAAAGCAATGAGTGAAATTTGTTTTGACATTGTTTCCCTCTAAAGCAGCATAAGATGGTAAGAATATGCAAGCACAGGGTCCTTCTGCATAATTTGTATAATGATGGTGATTATGGTACTGGCAACATTTGTGAGAAAGAGAGCAATTGACAGAGGATGGGAAGAAGCACAAGCAAATAAACTAACACAATGTTCTAATCTCACCAGAAAAAAAAAAAAAAAACCAGAGCCAAATTTGACCCAAGGATTGCAATTGCAAATAGGAATTAATAGGATTCCTCAGTGAATGTAGCAGAATAATTTAATCTGAAGTACACTTGAGAAATTAGAAATGCCTCCCTTTTGCTGCTTTTTGTCATGGCAGAGGTCTGGATAAGTGTTAGGTTTTACTGTAAATTAACAAGATTAGCATGTCTGCAATTTGTCTACAAATAATCTTCATCTGTTTAATTTCCCTCAGTGCTGTCACCCTCCATTTTATCCTCTTGAGATGCTTCAAGGGGAAAAGAATTGTCAGGGCACAAAAATTATTTAAATTTCACTTTAAAATACCATCTTTGTTTCTTAGGCTGTCTTCTAATCAGGCTAGCCATCTTGAAGAGTAAATACAGAATTAATCAAGCTTGTGCTTTCATGTTCAGAAAATTCCTGAAACTCATAGCATACACTGCAAAGAGGTTAAACTCATAATATTATAGAACTTCGTTAAAGTGACCTATATCTTGTTTTCTAGAGAAAGGTTGAACAAGTGAACAGGGTACATAAGCAATCATTTTGTCAAGTACTTCTCTAAGAGCAGCTAATTAGATCCACTTCTATTCAAAGATAACATGAATTACACAGGAAAGGGCTTTAAAATAAATGGAACTTTTTCTTCAGTTAAAGAATATTGAGGTTATCTTTGGTGTAATTTTGAGAAGTCCTTTCATTGCTGTTACTCAGAAATTAAAGTGAAATCTGCTCTTAACCACTCCTTCTTCTCAGCTTCCCCAAAATGACTTTCTCAACACTTTCAGATCCATTTGGCAGGTAAAAAAAAAAAAAACAAAATGAGGACATCCAATGGGAATTGCCAACCTTTGCAGGGCCTAACTTCAGCTTCTTCTTCCTTGGGGCTCAAATAACATTTCTTCCTCTCCACAGACAAAAATATCATATAGTGAACAAAAAATTCTTTTCACCATCTCATTAATCCCAAAGTGCTGATATGGACTCACCATGTTTTGTGCCGTGCAGGCACAAAGGGAGAGGAGGGGATACACAGCAGATGGTTATTACAAATGTGGCCCTACTGTATACATTTCATTTGCAGATTCTGCTCTTGCACATGAATCCTTTCAGCTCTCAAACTGTACAGCACAAGGGCTTACACAATATCAAGTAATTTTTGGCAGCTGCTGCTCAGTCTTACATCGCTGCCAGATCTCTGGCAGAATGAGCTGAATCCCTGTCTGGTGTACAACCAGCACAAGGTCCTCATTATACTGGAATTTAATACTCAGGGCCAGAAGGCTCCACAGACAATGCAAACCCAGATTCACTCCCTTGCCTTTTGAGTGAACAACTGTTTAATATGTGGTGCCTTACAAAGCAGCCGTAATTAAATGGATAACTATTTATGTACACATTCAGATCCAACGTAAATAAATAAGAATTAAGAAATTAATGGGATAAATATAAGAAGTTAAATATGCTGGAATACCTGCATTTATGCCACCAAGGAAGAATGACAACTGGCACTGAAGTCTGTGTAGGGCAATTATGACATACAGAATGTCAAAGGCTGCATTAAGTCTGCATTACATCCCAATACTGGGAAAAGTGTGTATAAATATCTACTAGTTGTAAAGCAAACCAGTGGGATCCCTGAGTCAGAACAACAATTTTATAGGAAATTTAAGATAAAGGCAAAAATATAGAAACACTTAAACTGACAGTCAGGGTATGACCTGACACCCTGTTGGTGGCAGTCAGATCAGATGGTGGCTGCAGTTCTGCTGCAGTGGTGGGTGTGATTCTATCAAAGTGCTGATCCTGTAGTAAAGTCTGATACTTTTCTGGACATTCAGTGGTGGTTATGGAGCTCTTCTCCTCTGGAATCCAGTGGGAAGTGCTGCTCATAGTGTTCCAAGCCTCAAATTATATGCAGGTAGGATTTCTTGGCTCCTCCCCCTGGGCGGAGCATCTCAAAATGGGATGATGTAATTTCATCAGCCGTGCAGTGAGACGATGTCCATTAGCAGAAGATATTCCCAGAGGGAGTTATCAGGATGTGTCATGGAAGAGATAAAGAGCACTGCCCCACCAGTTTTTACAGCTTATGAAGATGGAGATAGAATACATATTTTGGTTACATCTTACATTGTAACCTAGGACAACATAAATACACAGTTCTGCACTCACAAATCCTTTTCTGCTCATTCTCCAGGACATCATTTTAAATATTAGTTATAGATTAGAACAAGCTTTTTTTTTTTTTTTTTTTTTTTTTTTTTTTTATGGTCCTTTAAGTTTCCAAGTCCATCCATTCTCCAAGTGGGAAAGGAGGAGTATTTTACTGAGGTTCTTAGCAGTATGTTCTTGTGAATATAGATTGTCCCAAAAATATCAACTCAGTGCTGTGTTTATTCTGCCAACATGCACACCCAAACATTTTGACAAAGAACCCTCCTTCTAAGAACAGTCTTGTTCATCCAGAGCCTTAGAAGCTCCCAGTATGGGCAGGGCATGGACCTGTTGTTTCCAAAGGAGAGCCATGGAGATGCTCAGAGGGCTGGAGCACCTCCCCTGTGAGGAGGCTGAGGGAGTTGGCTTGTTCAGCTGGAGATGAGAGGGCTCTGGGGAAACCTTTCAGCAGCTTTTCAGCACCTGAAGGGGCTGCAGGAGATCTGGACAGTTCACAAGGGCAAGGGAGAATGACTTAAAAGTGAAAGATTGATGCCTCAGCCTGGAAATCTTGAGAAGCTTTGTGTGGAAGATGAATACTGAGGCAGACATGCACAGCAGCATAAGGCTGAGAGTCTGGGGAACCTTTCATCTTGTCAGTCTAAGCAGAGTTTTTTAACTCATTTTTTACTCATCCTGCCTGCATAGGTGACAATCTAGATCCTTAAGTACTAGTCTATATTTTATCCTAAATTAATAGATAATCAGAGTAACTCTAATGGGGTCAAATGGCTAAGCAGGGAAGAAAAGGGAATTATTTTGAATGACCATGTCAAAATCAATGATCAAGGCTGTAAACAGAAATCTTTTCCTTTTAATTAATTCACCTTCAGTGTTCTTTTTCATTAAAATTTAAATGAGGCACTGTAATTCAGAAGGAGATAACTGCAGAATGTGGGGATATACTGGGCTTTAAATCAGTTCATGGATGTTTGGGGTTATTTCATTGTGTCTGGATTTTGAAGCAATTTCACAAAATCAAGTGTTAGTGCTGTGAGGCTGTTTGGCACAAGAACCCTTAAGGACCTTGAGGTTAAATAAAAACTGAGGTAGACTGTTCATGTTTCTATTTATAGTAGAAATATATGACCTTGTGAGCATTTCTATAAAACAGATTAAAGTTTTGCCACTGAAATTCCCTCTATAGGCTGATATTTATCACAACAAGGCTTCTGTATTTTAATAGCTCCTTAAAATTAGACTCTGATGCTGGAAAAGGCTTTACTGTTTAGATCAAAACTGGCTGAAATTCAATTTTGTTTCATGGGAATTGAGGATATTTTGAACAAGATTTTATTTCAGGATAAAAGTAAACACTTTTAAATTTTCCATGGAAGCATTTTTTTTAAAAAAAAATGTTAGTTTAAGATTAATATTTTTTTGAGAAAGAATATGAATTTCAGCAGACCTTCCTGAAATGAAAATGAATGAACATGACATAATGATGAGTTTTTATTAGTAATAGTGAGTATTGCCATGAATAAAATAGAGAAGTGGAGGACTCAAAGCCAGGTTTGCCAGAGCTTTAATGGATCTTTGCTTCATGAGGAGGAGATTGGATATTCTGAGTCCACTGAGACCTCCTCAGAACATCTCCTCCCAGTTCCATGTTTATTTGGCATTCCATATGCCCTATGAAATGAAGAAATTGCCTTCTCATTTTGAAAATGGGTACAAAGAGAGACAGAAGACAATGCCAAGATATAAGCTCATCTTTGCATAACTTAACCTTGGAAAATCTGCAACTGAAAGCAAGCAGGAAGTAAAGCCAAAGTAGTTGAGAAGAAATATGTTGTATGGGCCTGTAATTTGGAGTGGAGGGTGGTGCATCCATCCAGTCAGTCAGGAGTCACAGTAATGTTCCTCTTTCAGGCCAGCAAACTCACTTGGCTTTGTCTCTTCTACTAGAAAATTCAGGAAAGAAGGGCTGAGCAAGTGTGCCTGTACATCAAGGAAGGAGATATTTCAAATGAGATTCCCCTTCCTCACTTCCAAAACTGTTCCACTCTCTATACCAAAATAATTCTTTGCTCACAGGGCCGGGGAGAGCCAATGACTTTGCAACCAAGTGAGTCAGATGTACCTTTGGGAGTCTCTCGTGCCTCGAGGAATTATTTTAATCCAGAGCAAGATGACAAGTGGTAAGTTTGAAAGTCAATATTTTAGTTTTAGCTACTCAGATCTTTCATGGGTCCAGGATTATGTGTTTATCTGTCCAAAGGCTCAAAAGAAAAGCTGTAGTTGAGCCAGCAGCTTAACTCTCTTGGCAGAAAATTCCGAGATGCTGTCAGTGCTCAGCACTCAGTGTTTATTATCAAAAGGCATCGTCTCCACTGGTTTTCTTTGGTTTAGAAAACAAAACCCAACATATATTTTTAAAACTTTACAATTAAATAATAATTTTTATTAAAATAAACACTGGAATAGCTGAGATCTGTAAAACTTAAAGGTGTGGTTTACTGTGAAATATATTTTTCTAAGAAACTCACTGTGACTTTTTCTAACTTTATATGACTCTATGAACAATTTATACTCCTTTAAAGATCTATAATATGGAGCACACATTGGTTTCTCTACCTCCCTAGCAGAACCCCAGAGGAGCTATTAAAATATAGGTAGTGGAAGAACATTAAGTTAGTTAGAACTCTAACTCTAATTTAAATATGGCTATTGATAGAATATAAACTCAAAATGAATCTCCTATTCCTTTGTGTTTAATAGCGCTTTGAAAATGCATATACTTTAATTTTGCCAAAACAGAATAGGAATAAAAAGCAATGAACTTACTGTACAGCATCATAAAAGTATTTAAGCTATCATGTAAATGTGGAAAACCTCTACCTTATTCTAAATCATTATGGGTATTGTTATAAGAATTTATGCTGTCTGATGTGATCACAGCAGTGATTGCCGACTTAGGAATGATCATACCTGAAAGAAACTACAATATTTTACTGCAAGTCATAGAAGAAATTAAATTAGAACAAAAAAAAAGCTGTGAGGAGAGTGAGACATAAAGTCACGGCCTGTGGTTTTACACCTTATTGTGTTAAATCTGCATTTTTGGCACAATTTCCAACAGGGGCATCCTACACAACATCAGCTGTCAGGGGGGGTGTGTGTGTGTCTGCCATCTCATAGATTTTACTGAGAGAAAGGTTTGGCACAGGGCTCATTAGACAGGGCAATATCCATCAATACACACCAACTTAAGGAATCTCAATCAGAAATAATTTGTGCCATTTCCTCGAAACAACAATTCAAACAATTGAATACAACAATTCAACAATTCAATGCAGCAAGTATTGAAGTTTTGACAAAAAACAAAGTCAGCGCTCTGAACTGGAGAATAAATTCTGAGTCTCCAAAGTCAATTCTTAACCAAGTCTAAATATGAGTGTTACTAACCCAGCAGACACTGAGCATTTGCTTCCTTGACTCACTCTGAATCCTAATTGAATGCAAATAATGACATAAGAATAGTAAGAATAGTTTGCAAGATGGGGCAGTGCTAGATGAAAGCAGTAGAAAATCTTCAGCAGCTGATCATGTCTTTTTCTTTTTCCAAATTTAGCATTTTTAGTCACAGAAAATTAAGCTGAATTTCAGAACTAGGGAAAAATCCCCAAACACGTCTAAATAACAGTCTTTTGACTCCAACAGCAACAGTTTCTTCTGAAAAAACACTTTGAAAATTATGAGCTCTCTTTGAGCTAGCATATGCCAAAAGAAGGGTTGAATTGCAGCTGTTCCCAGTGCTCAGCATATACTTTCAACCTGTTCTTGGTTTCATTTTCTATTAAAAATTTAAGAGACTCTTTCTCTGTGCTGAAAAACTGAAAAAAAAAATGCAGTAGCTTGTAAAAATTCTGCAAGGTTTAAAAGATCCCTTTAGTAAAGCATTTGATTTTTAAAGTTAAGGCTAGGCTGCTTCCACAAGGTTTTTTGCAGCTCCCACATGGAATATAATCCTGTTTGAGGTTAAAAAAAAAAAAAATAGAAATCTCTTGCTAGCAACAACTCTGGCTTTCAGTGGGATTCCTTGATGGTTCCTGCAGGATGGCAAGGTGTGTGTCTCTGGCCCCTGCTGAGTGAAGATGCTGGGGAGGTGCTGGGGCTGAGCAGAGTCAGTAACATCACCCCAGCCACTGTTGGCACAGCCCAGGCTGGGCTCTTCTTCACTCTCAGAGCTGAAGTTATTTCTTTGGGAGGCAAATGAAATTGCAGTGGAGAAGTACTCTCTCTAGGCTGACAAATGCACTGCACAACAGGATTAATATTTCACAGGCTAAGTGGAGTGAGACAGCAGAAGTCAAAGCAACAGTTCTGGAGATGGCACTGGTGACAGAGAGGTGGCTTTTTATTTTTTTGTCTGTGTGATAAAACATTTCTTATCTAATTAATATGCAAAATTATTAATAGCTATGAGCTATATTAATGATGAGGTCATATACATAAACTAACAGTAGTGTTGATGAAACTTTATGACCTGAGCAAATGTGATCAGGAGATATTCCCCTGGGTGGGTTTGTTTTTAGTTTGCTAATAATAAATGAGTAAATATTAGCCTGGCAGTTGCATAATGAAAGGGAAAAAAAAAAAAAAAAGAAATTGCAAACTTCTTTCCTTTGATGTAGGGCCTGAATAAGTGAGCAGGAAAGCAGGCATGAGGAGCTGAGGATCAGCACTCTGCCATCCTCATTTCCTGAGAGTGCTGCTCACTGGGCCCAGTGATGGGAGCTGTGAGAGGCTCAGTGATTCATCTGTAGGTGGCTGCCTGTCACGGGTGGGTGAAGTGCTTCCTATATATAGCTCGAGTATGGGTTCACAGCACACATGAGGATGGCCTGGAATGAAAGGTGCTCTCAAAAAGCCCAGGGTAAGTCATTATTTTATTATTACAGCAAGGCACTAGCAGCTGTCAGTCTCAATAATTGGATCAACGTTCATGATGCAAATGCCAGCAGGTTTGACTCAGCTGTTTATGATTCTGTAGCAGATAAATTATGTTCTAGGGAATTTATTTTATTTCAGGTGAGATTTTTTGGGAGGTGGGAGAAACAAAGGCCAGACTGTTCTTTGCAGCTGTTAGAGATCCCAGTGTCCAGATTTCCCCTCTGTTGTGCTGTGAGGTGGCCAGGCAGGGACTGGCAGTTCCTGCTTGTGCCTGTGGCATGGACAAGTTCAGCACTGCAATGAGAATGAAACCCCAATTTCTGGTCTCTGTCCTGCACAGTGCAGCTCATCAGTGCTGAACCCACACAGGTTCCCACTGCTGACTTGAGCTGCCTGGCCTTGCAGTGAAATCTAATTCTAAAGGCTTTAACAGCAGTAGGCTGGCTTACCTAGGTGACAAGGAAATGCTGCTGCTCTTCTCTGGTGAGAAGTTAATCAGAGTCTCAGGAAGCCATCACCTGCAGTGGTGCACAGCTGGAATGTTCCCCTGGAAGAAAAGGCCTTGTCTCCTTTCTAGAACATACCACAAACCTCATGGCAGGAGGACAATCCTCTTATGTGGTCACCTTAAGTTTAGAGCTCTAATCCAAAACCATGCAGTGTAGGTTCACTTTTTTCCTTTGAACACACTCAGCTTTCATTCTTTTGAAATCCTTTAATATCAGAGCAAATTGGGTCATTAATTGCTGTTAACCCTCATCTAAACTCACATACAACAAAAATTATGCACTGAAGTAATAAAATTTTGCTTTTCCTCACTGAATTGTAGTTATATCAATGGCAGTGTGCATTTGAAGCAGTGTTTCCCAAGATGATCTACAATTTATATTTTGGAAAAGTCTTAAGAGGGAATGCTATGAGCTTCAGAAGCTGTTTTAGGTTCAAACCCAGAAAGCTTCCCCTTGATGATATCTTTGTTTACTTTTTCCATCACTACCTGTCTCTTTCCCTGGCATGAATACATGAATAATGTATCAGTTCCTTTTTGGTTGGGTTTTTTTGGGGGTGGTTTTTTTTTTGGTTTTTCTGTTTCATTTGTTCCCTTAACACCTCGAGAAAATCAAGATGTTAATTTCATACAGTGGCAGCTAAGACAGGCACAATTAAGCAGTTTACTTTCTAGGGATTGCTCAGTGAATTCTTCAAGAAGTTTCTGTGCAGCTGACGCAGTTGAGGGCCAGGCTATCGATTCCTGGCTGACAGCAGACAGATGGGCTGTCAGCAGAGCTGCTCATACTTTTAGTGGGGTACCTCATTAATGAAGCCAACTACGAGCTTAGGTTTTTAGCTCCCTGGTATTTGAAAAGTGGTGAAGCACACTGCAGAAGTAGTTTATTGGATCCCATGTGTTATTCAAGGAAATCAGCAAGGTATGTTACTGGTGCTGTGCGTTTTCTCTGACAAATTTGATTTTTCTACAGGTAAGTGCTAAAATGCTGCTTTGCATCTACACTAGCAGTAGATTATCTTTGCATTCCCTGGTTTGCTAGGTGTCAAAGGATACAGGAAAACCTGGGACAGCCAGAAATGACAATGGTAGGTCTTTTTAGCTTTGCATCACCTTTTTTATTTTTGCTTCACTTAGGAAAGAACTAATTGTGTGTTGTGTTTAAAAATTCAGATTTTAAAACACAATTTCACATACTTTACATTTTAAATGAAAGAGTGATAGTTGAAGGATCAATTCCCACTCACTTTGCTCTCACTTCAGTCCCACTGAAACTAAGCCAGCCCTATAAAATGTGGACTCTTGCTCCTGGTTTGTTTCCTGGAACTGAATTTCCCCAGGGCAGGGACCTTTGTGATTGTGTTCACCAGTACAAAAAGGTTCATTGCTCCACAGTCACTACTTGTGTACATGGCAAAACATAAGCTAGTCCGAAATCCTAAACAATGAAAGATGATTTTACAATAAAGAAAATTAGATTAATAACTATTGTGAGGCTTAATCACAAGAGGTATATCTGCAAGGATACTGACAGCACTGTGGGCAATATTCTTAAATGCTGTTACTGTTCACAGAGTCTGTTGTTCAGATATTTTTTCTATATATTCTATGTACTTTCAGAATAAATTTCTTCGTATCCCTGTAGTCATCTTTGTCAATTTAATAAATGCCTGGTAGTTTTGTTCAGTAAAATTTTAGAAAGGTTTCTTGTGTGCTGTCACCTTCTATTAGCAATGTTCTCTACAGGGGAAATGGTGATGTCTGAAGGTTAAAGTGGTTGCATTCAAGGGTTTTGCTCAAGAAGCTGTATTTTTTAATAATGACTCATTTAAGAAAACTCAAAGTATATGGAAAAGTATTGTTCCTAGGGTGTTTTATTGTACCTTTTTTGGCTTTTTTTCACGTTCACCATTTGTTATTCTTCTATTCTTTCTCTCTCAATTACTATTGACATTCAGGATGACTGTCAGCTGATGGCTTTTTATAAGCTGCTCTGCAAGCTGAACACAAATAACATGACAGCTTGCAGGCTACTTGTTGTCATGGTGTTCTTACTTTGCTCTGGGCAATGCCATATAAAGAGTATTACATCTCGACTCCAATTTGCATCAACCAAATATTTTAGCATTAACACAATAATATCAGAATGGCAGGATGTTTATGACATTACCAGCACCAAGGAAGCAGAATAAAATTATGTTCTGTTTCCACCTACACATTTTCACCCACTCCCAGGCTCTGTACTACTCTGGTTGCAGGATTGTTGATTTCTTTGGAGGTAAGTTGATTTCGGGTTCTAAGCCAAATTATCAAATTTAATTTAAAAGGTCTTTCTGACTGCATTTGCAGGCTTCATTAAGTGAGATGTAACACAGGGAATGTCACCCTACATGCTGCTCTTTGAACTGTCTTCCACCAATTTACTCTGAGGTTCTCTCAGTTTTAGAAGTTCGCTGCCACATCCTCAGCTTAAAAGGCTCCAGGGAATTACAGCACTGACCAAGAAAAATAAAAAACATTTTGTGAAAAATATTTTGTGAAAGAATATTACCAAAGTTATGGATTACAGAAATTTCCTGCACCAGGAAATGTATTTCAGCATTGCTCTTTCTCATAGAGGGAAATTAAGGGTTTAAGGATGAAATTTGCTTCAATTAAGTTGCCAAAAAGGTTCCATACCCAAAATACTTATTGATTACTTATCACTTTACTATGAAGATGGAGAGCTTTTTTTTTTTTCTTCCAAAGATCTGAATTCATAGAAACAAAAAGAAAGTGGAAATTAATAAATAATGCATATATGATTTGCTCAAGACCAGCTAATGGACAGATCAATAGCCAGGCATATTCCATAGACACATAACATATTAAAAAATTAAGAAAATTTATTTGTCTCCAAACAAATTAGATCAAGCTTTATCCTTTTCTTCATTTGCATTCATTTTGTGGCTTGTTTTACTCCCATTAATTGTCACATTTTATCCTTCTCTCCCTCCTGCCCTTATCAGCCAATATTATTTTACACATGACCCCATCCTGCTGGTATTTTGTACTAGGCCTTTATCAAGACTTTTTTTTCCCCCTCAGAATCTTTCTGGACACTTTGGACAACTTCAAAAGGGAAGATAAATGAAAAATGAATTAAACTTTTATGTTGAATGTGGTTTTACCTTTCCTGGCAAGTGGAAAAGAGCCTTACCAGAGAAATATTTTTGGTACAGAAAAATATACAGTGTCATTCTAAAATACCCTGGAGACTAGAAATGCACCTTTAAGCATCTGTGTGCATGAGCCAGCTTTTAAGGACTATTGGTTGGAAAGGCAAGAGAATGAAATACTATTCAATTAAGCATGTTTAGGGGGTTTGGGTTTTGTTGGGTTTTTGGGGTTTTTTTGTTTGGTTTTTTTTTTTTTTTTTTGTGTGTTTTTTTTTTTTAGCATGATATAATGTAAGGTCAAATGCTTATAGATTTTTTTTTACACTGAATTATGCCATCTGTGTTGTTATAACTCTACAGACAAGCAAAAGATACATGGTTAGACTACTGGCTGTCTTCAGGCTTTTTAACAGAAGAAGATGTAGAAAATAACTGGTTTTCAGAGACACCTAAGGACATGCTATTGCAGGTTACCCTGGAGGCAGCTGAGCCCCTCTCAGCCACTCACTCCCCCACAGTGGGATGGGGAAGCAAATCAGGACAGCAAAAGTGAGAAAACTGGTGGGTTGAGATAAAGACAGTTTAATAGGTAAAGCAAAAGCTGTGTGTGTCAGCAAGGCAAAAGAGCTAATTCACCATTTTCCATGGGCAAAGGGGTGTTCAGGCATTTTTGGGACAGCAGGGCTCCGTCACACAGAGCAGTGACTTGGGGAGACAAAACACCATCTCTCTGAACGTCCCTCCCTCCTTCCCCACAGATTTACGTGGCAGAGCATGATCCATGGGGTCTGGGCCTTCCCCTGGTTCAGCTGGGGTCAGCTGTCCTGGCTGTGTCCCTGGTGCCTGGGGAAGGCTGATCTGAACCAGATTGGACAGAGCTGGAGAATAAAACAGAGATTTATTGAAAGTCCTCCAGGACCCACCTTGGGCAGGACAGGAGCCTGACCAGGGCTACACCCAAGGGGGACCCAAAATGGTCACAAAAATGGCTCCCCAGTCTTACATTTTTATAAGTTTTGGTCCATTTGCATCTTGGGGTTTAATTGTCCAGTCCCAGCTCCAGGCTGTCAGGTCCCATCCTTCTTGTTCCTCCCTGCAGCCACCCTTGG
>VZUI01001347.1:0-107440 GCA_013401135.1 Cettia cetti
TGCCCCACCTGGTTTCAACAGCTCATGGAGATGGTGATAGAATACATACTTTGGGCACATCTTACATTTTAACCTAGGACATTTTGAAATAAAAGTTGATACTAATATGAGCTACCTTCTTCAGTGATCTGTTAAGCACACATTATTTATTTTCATTAACCTCAAAACCTTCAGAACACTGTTACTTTTCACAAATGACAAAGATGTTCAGCAGCCAAATCTATTTATCTATTTATACTGTATTCATTAACATGTTATCTGATTTACTTAGATTCTCCAAAGCAGTTTGCAAGCAGTAACCCCCACTGAGAATGAGTACAGCAAGCGCTGTATAATGAATGACTCAACTCCGAAAAGCCAATAGTCCCCATAGCTATACTGGCAAAAGATGTTGCTGCACTAATTCCTCTCTTCCCAGTGTCACTCACCAAGCAAAGGATGTGTTTCAACTGTTGTGCACAGCATAATGATTGACTGTTAGGGTTGTTATGCTCTTCCAGTTTCCAGGACCATTGCAAGCAACCAGCAGATAATCCAGCTGCACCTCTGAATCTGTATATGCCATTAAAATTTCAGAGTGAAACACAAGCTCTGTTTCTTGTTACAGCATTTAAAATTGTCTTTTTAAAAATTCAATTTGTTTGCAAGTATAACCTGTTAAAGCCTAGGGACAGGTGTGTCTTGCAGTCTAGATGTCACCTAGGACAGCTGTGGTCTGGTGAGGAGGGGGAAGACTGTAGATACCCTTTCAGTTGCAGGTGAAGTTTGCAAACAGACTGTGAAAACAAGAAAGTCAAACTGGATTCCATCTTAAAGGCCAAGATGCTCTTCCACTTAAGAGAAAAAAAACACACAGAAAGAATGAAGAAAAGAACTCTCAATCACACTGCACCCCTAACAAGATAGAAGACTGTGTTGACAGATTGTGACCACAAAATATTAGATGACACTCTGGTTTGAATAACAACATAAAGAAAGTTCATATTACATTCCAGACAAATGCAATTATTTGATGAACAGAGTTCTTAAGACATGGTCTTTTTCAATATACTTTTTCAATATTGGCAAATATTAAGTAAGAATTTATAATAAATTATCTGTAAAAGGATGTAAATCATAAATTAGTTGCATTTCAGTGGAATGTACAATGATACATACATAGTCCCACCTGTGTCCCACAGTGCTTTCTCAGAAACAGTCACTTTGTCCTCTTACAGATAAGACTGGAGAGCAAAAGATCCAGGAAAGGAAAGAATTTTTAGAAAATGTGTCCTGCAAATGGAGAAGTCAACAGATCAGCTTGGCCATAAATCTGTCCCACAAAGTGTTAATATCTATGACAGACGTTTGTCTATAGTAGAACTTAAAGGCTCCACAATAATCCAATATTCATTGTCCTTTTTATTAGAGTCTTTTTTCTAATGACTAACCCCCATCTTTCTTGCTGAAATATAAATCCATTGCCTCTTATTCGATTCAGTAGTGACATGGGGAAAAGATTAATGCACCCTCTTCTCAACATACTCTCCCATTAGCCTTTTCTTCTTTAGTCTAAACAATCCTTATAGCTTTCCTCCTAGTCCATCTTTTTGTTTTTTGGTTTTTTAAGATCATTCCAATTCTCTGGACTGTTTCTTGACAGGGCACAAGAAAAGAGAGAGCACAAGAAAAAAAAAAAGAAGTCATGGGCATGTCTTAAACAACTTGCAAATTGAATGTTCTTCTAGTATGGACAGACAGTCCTTTTCTATTAAAAAAGCATGACATTGTTCAATCATATTCTGCTGATCTTCCATACTAATTCATTTGGTAGGTGGAAAAGTGTGACCCAAAGATCAAATGATACCACATCACATAAGAAACCCATGTCAAATACGCAAATGAAACAATTATCAGTTTTCCTTTTCCATCTCTTAAACCTTTGACTCCCTCAACGTATTTGAAACATAGTAGCATAACTGTTCCAATGGCTGTTCTACATTTAAGGTCTACAGAATAAATAGAATTAAACAGCCATACTGAGACAAAGGGAGGGAGTTTGACTAATTGCAACATTCTTCATTCCCTTAGGATTTGAAATAATCCTCAGTAGTGCTGTACCCCTTGGGGAAAAAGTGGACCCATGCATTTTAAATGAGAAGAATAAATTAAAGGCAGTTATCAATCCAATTTTAAGTTAAATATCCCAATGGGATAAAAATATGATGAAGAAAATTAAACACAAGAGGGAAATTACAGCAGAATGTTCAAATAGGGAAGGGGAGAATTAATAATGAGAAGAAAATTAACTGAGATAGTTCTTCTGTGGTATTCACTTATGTTTTTCCCTATTGATTACATCTTACAGGTACTTTTAGGTCTACCATACCATGAATTAAGTGAAAGCAAGGCTTGGGACATGTTATTACTACTTGCAACATCTGGTCCCTAACACCTTCTCCTTTGATCAACAGTATGTCATGAGTTGCAGGGAAACAGATTGCATAGTTCATCCTTACTGAACCTTCACCCCCAGGACGTCATGTGAAAGGCAAACTCCATCTGCCTCAGAGAAACCAAAAATAAGCTGAAATGTAGAAATTCACTATGAAATTTACAGGAATCAGTATTACAAGCAGGTGTAGTAATAAAATCTTTCTGCTTTTGTAAAAGCAGATCAAGCTCTTTTTGTAGATGATTGAAAAATTTCATCTCTTTTGTATGAATTTTTCTCCTTCATTTTACAAGTTTTTGGTGAAGTGTATGAGTTATTGCATGAACCTGGAACCAGGCATAACATGCAGCAGATGCTGTAGTCTTGTTTCTGTGATTAGATTGAAGCTTAATTACACATAACTCAATGAACACTTTTCTCACAGCTTCCAGAATTTCAAGACCCATATCCTCTCTTTCTTTTTTCCATGCAGAATTAATTCAGAGGAAAATCCAGAGATAGGTGCAGTCCTGGGCTGAACAGAAGCCGTGATGCCTCTCTATGTCCAGTGCCAGGCCATATGGCAGGGGTGTGAGTGCCCTTTCACAAGTCATATGGTGCCTCCCTAGTCCAGGCACAAGCCAGGGAGAAAGCCTGGGGCTACCCCTCCTTTCCTTGATGTCCTGGAGCTGACACCACTCACACGCCTAGTGTGGCACAGCAGTTCCTCCTGTTCCTCTGTGCCTGGTGTGCTGGGTCAGAGTGCCAGAGACGAGTAACACTGAGAAAGGGAAACAGATGGGAGCTAATGCTTTGCTTCCCTGCAAAATATCCAGCTAAACTGATGCAGCTCATTTTGTGTGCTGGTATGTCAAGAACACTGTGAAGCAGCCGGAAATACAGAACCAAATCACAGCAGCATTGCAAGTTTATCAGGTGAGCCGCAGCACCTACTGGTTTGAATATGCTCAACCCATGTCCATCCTTGGCAATTTCACTTAGATTAGTTTTAAATGAAATAAGAAAAATATCCACACACGTAAGAAATACCAGGAAATCTGCTGACATATGGTGACTGTGTATCTGGGCTCATCTGTACAATAAAGTGCAGTGCTAAGCTCTGTTTTGTACTGAGCTTGTACTCTGTTATGTACTGAACTCGGACTTAGTGGAATCTGGTGAATTTTCCCCATTAGATGGATGAGATTGTGGTAAAAAGTTATTTGCTTTTCTCACACACGCTTGAGTTGGAACCTGTTGGATTTCCTACACTTTTCATCAGGCTCCCTAAATGAAATTAGTTTCCATCATTTGTGTGAGGTCTAATTTGTCCTCAGACGATTGCACAATTTCTCAACAAGTATGTGGGAACTCTTAGGGAAAAGGAGACACTTGCAGGATTACTCAGTGTGTGCATTCCTCATATCAAAACCTCCTCTTCTTCCTGCCCCATAAATGATGCCTCTACACAAGTGAACAAAAGCCTCTGCAGAATGAAAGGTTTCCTTTGAATGTGGGCCCCTGTGAAGGACTTAAGTTAAAACTGTTTTTTTCTAGTAGGAGGAATTGATTATTTCCCAGTAAATATGATTCAGTTGTGAATTACTTCTTTAACAGAAAAGTAAGTGATTAAAAAAACTTTGAGAGATTAGTTATGAATTTAAATGCTTTTCAAAACACTACCACTAGAGAAAAAAAAGTGGTAAAATGTGATACAAGATCCATTTCAGAGTGTTATAATGCAACCTTTTCCACTCGAGATTTACTAACCAATAACTACATTAGCAACAACTGTTATGTTTCATGTAAAGCTTATAAATATTTACACAACTGAAGCAGAGGTATAATTTAATCTCATATTTTATATGGTTTACTTTTAATATGTTAAGGGACATAATATGGTGCTTGCATGCTTCAAAAAAATTAAATTACAGTGGATAGAACGGATTAAAAAAAAAACCCCTCAGATTTTTATAAATATCCTTACAATTGTAAGTTAGATGAAATGGCAACTTTAGCCCAGGTCTGGGTTCTGTGATGTTACATTAATTTCTACGGAATCATGTAAGAAATAAAAAGAAAATATTTCCCCCGAACTCAAATAGTTGTAGTGGTAACAAAGTTAAAAATGAACTACTGTTCACTTCAACCGTGTTTAACATTTCCTTACTTGCTTCTTGTATACAAAATGGTGGTAGCAGAAGTAGCTGAAAAGAAGTAATTTTTAAGATCAAATTTGGAATTAAAAATAATTCATGCCAGACTAAAATTATAAGCTGTTGCACTAGGCTGAAATGGAGTTGTTAATAATTTCAATCAATTTCTCATTACTTTATTTGTCAATGGACCAGTAATGAGAACACTGTTTTTTCCTGTACACAGGTCTAGCAAATTAAGTTAAACAACAGATGTTGAACAGATGTTCTCATTATTTTAGTGACTTGATTTCTGGTTAGTTCCCAAATTGTTTTACATGGCTAAGTGTTGTATCACTCTTTCTGTGACAGATGAAGTATCTGAAAGCATCAACACTCAAAATCTCATTAGCAGAAACAGTTTTATAACAATTTTATATGGTAAATGGACACAACCCTTTAAAAAAAGGGCATAATCTATGAAATGGTAGCATTACATGCTTTCGCTTAAATGTAGCATTCCAAGACCAAAGTTTCCTCATATCATTTTATGAGTTACAATCTAATAAGCTCTGAACAATTTTCTTCAGAGTTTCCCTTACATCAAGGTCATAGAAATATTCTGAAGTCATGATCATGGTGATAATATTATTCTGTGAATCATAGTACAAATTAGACCATCACTAGGGCCACGCAGGCTTCAGTGGTCGATACTCATAACAACTATTTGGTGTTACTCTGTGATGAAGATTATTGCACTGTCTGCAGTTTTGGGCACCATAATACAAAAAAGATATTAAACCATTGGGGAGTGTCCAAAGTAGGGCAACCAAGATGGTGAAAGGCCTTGAGAGGAAGTTGTATGAGGAATGGCTGAGGTCACTTAGTCTGTTCAGCCTGGAGGAGACTGAGGACAGACCCCATTGCTGTTACAGCTTCCACATGAGGGGAGGAGGAGGGGCAGGCACTGATCTCTGCTCTGTGCTGACCAGTGATAGGATCTGAGGGAATGGTCTGAAGCTGTATCAGGGGAGGTTTAGGTTGGATATTATAAATTGTTTTTTCACTGAGAGGGTGGTTGGGCACTGAAACAGGCTCCTTAGGGAAGTGGCAACAACACCAAGCCTGACAGAGTTCAAGGAGCATTTGGACAATCGTCTCAGGCACATGATAGGACTCTTGGGGATTCCTGTGCAGGGCCAGGAGTTGGACTTGATGCTTGTGGGTCCCTTCCAACTCAGCATATTTTGTGATTCTGTGAAAAGAATTTAATGCAAGGTCTACAGTCTTAGCACATCATCCCCATCTCCCCAAATATAAATCTGCACCTTTCATTGAAGATTACTTTTATTGTAGTCCTTCTCCCTGCTAAGTACCAGCAATATCTTGTTTGCCTCCCTTTTCCTGGACTTTGCCAGGATGCCAGTTCCTGCAGCTGGGGACCCGTTTGTTTCCTGGAAAGTCACTTGGCTCAGCCCCTGCTGCTTTTATACCAGTACTGGGCAGAGCATTTATATCTGGTTGAACATCTTAGACTGGTGGTATCTAATAGCATATTCCCCAGCAGCAGTTGCCTCTAATCACACCATCATTGCTATTGTAGCCCAGGAAATACAATTTTGTCATGAGTTGTAGCAGGTCACAGGTTCTGTACTTCTCCAACAGTGCAGGGACCCAAGGCTTATCCAGGCTTGCCATGTCCAAAGCTGTGTTCAGCCTGGTTGGGAAGTTGATAAGAGGGGCAGCCGCTGTGGGCTCTTCTGTTTTAGCTTCACCCTGATATCCCTGATATGGCACCATTCTGACAGAGGCAGGAAGTCAGTGGCTGATAGGAAACAGCAGCCCTTGAAGGCATCTAGGGCTGGGGCAGAAATTTTCCACTCTCTGGTCTCAGAGGGAAGCTGGGACTACAAGAGAAAAAAAGGTACTTGAAAATAAACCCAAGGAGATCCCAAGACTGGGGATGAAGAAAACCTCATCACAGATATTCTTGACCTCCAGCAAAAATTCTATGATGCTGACAAACTTGCAGCAAACTTGCTAGTCTTTTTGGGAAAGACTGAAGCATCAACTTTGTAACTCAGAAGAACCCTGAAAGTGTTCTCATCACAGCTGAGAAAAGGAGGAGGGCTGGTGAATGTTTTTTTAATAACCATTTAAAATCTATTACTAATGAAGGTTTTTTTTTTTTTTTTAATTAATTTGGACATGGCTACGTTGGCATTGTAACCGAACTAATAATTGTTTATAACCTCTTAATTAGGTTGTTCACATTTAGTTCAGGGCAATAATAAATGCTTGTCTTCATACAGTAGGTTTTGTTGCCACTTACACATAACAAGATTTTGGGTATGAAAGTTCTCAAGGGTACTCTCTTTATCCAAAATCCTTACATTTCCTAAGAGGTGTGGATACATGTGTGTTCATGTCCTGACCATACACATTTGTGCACATCTGTTTTTTCCAGCAATCTTGATTGATTTTTGTGTCTTGCATGTCATAATTACAGCAGCTTGAGAGATCTACTTACTTACGTGGGCAGGAAATACCCCACATCCAATACATGCATTAAATACCTATCAAAGCCTTGGACGCTTTGATACACATCCAAAGACTTTTGTCACATGAAAATTACTATTAAGACAATTCTATCATAGGTATTCTTTTTTCCAAACCCTTTTTTTTTTTTTTTTAGAATGTGCTGCTTCCATTAAAGCAACAATTGTATCTTCTTCAACCCTTAAGCATACTTTGTATTGACTTATGTATTTAATATTCTCTATTTTACATGCCAAAATATCACTACTTCTGAAAACTCTCTGTACATTATTCAGGAATTAATATGACAATGTACAATTATCCTTTTTTAATAAAAAGTAAAAATGCCTGAAAAGGATACTCAGCACTTCAAACTTGAAATTTAGTTGTGATAATGATGCTGAAAATAATGAGTTGCAATTAATAATTGTAAGAATAATATACTGTAAAGGCAAATCTGCTCTTAACACACACAATTCCAAAACAAGTCACTTTTCAGAGTCAGCTGTGCTTAACTGCCCAGAGCCAAGCAAAGGCAGAGCATAAATGATATTGTTTCAGTTTCTGAAAAGAGTTTCCTTAGTTACCTTTACCTCTCTCAGCCTCAGACCATCTGTGCTTATAATTTTCCATTTCTCCCTCTGGCCTGTTACTGCTTTACGAGCCTTAAAAGCAAATGGAAGGTTTGCAACCACTATTTCTAACTGGGGGGTTAAGTGGTCCCCTTGGTTTCTTTTTCTACTTTCCTTGCTGAATTATTATGATATTTCCTGTTCAAAATTGACATTCTTATGTTATATGAACCACTGGATACAGAAAAAAAAAAATCATGTTTCTATTACAAATATAATGCAAAACTATCACAGAAATTAAACTTAAATTAGCCCCAAACACAAATGCACACTTAGGAATGAACTTTTGTTTCCCACTAATTCTAATTAAAGAAAATATATTTTCCATAATCACAGAACTGTTCTGGATCTGTTTCGTGGTTCGAACTGTTTTGAACAAACAGCTAAAAGAAAGGACTAGCACATAGAAGGATCAAGTGAATGAATAGCCTTTCTTGCTGCAGCACTGTTAAGCCAGTTTCTCAATTATGTGAAATTCAGGAAAGCACAGTGAATGTAACCATGGTTGCAGAGCGTTAAAATCCAACTCTGCCATGGGGTTCCAGAGAGGCAGATACTTTTTATGGTATCAAACTGCTTTGTCACGCACAGAAAATTGAAATACGGCTTAAGAAACAAAGCTCATTAACCTCAAGAGAGAAAAAGGTAACAACTGATTTCAATGGATATTAACATTCAGTAGATGATGAAAATGTTTCAGGACACAAAACAGAGAGACATGCAGGTCACATACATGTTATTTGTCAGAAGCTATCTCCATGATAACAGATGAAATGATGTCAAAAAGTTTGGCAAATATCAGTGCATGGCAAATTGCTGTTTTAACATGTGGAGTTCTTTTGTCTCAGATGGGGGAAATGTGCTTTACCAGCAAAGACAATTCCAACAGAAACAAAAGATACATGCTGGTTGTTTTTTTTTTTTGACAAAGGGTACCTCAGGATACGGTGAAACCTGATAATGCCCTTAGGTAAATTTACCAATTAATTTTCTGCCATTTTTATGCTGTCACTCTGATGTAATTTCACCTAATTTGCTATTAGCAGAAAAAATACTAGAAGTAATAAATAGAAGAAGTAATGTCTTGCGGAAGTAGTGCTTTGGAAGCCCTCATGATAACCTGAGGGTATGTGGTAATGACCATGTAGAGCTGTCATTAAACCGACCTCCTCTGAGAAAACAAGTGTCAGGGAACAATTTACTGTGCCTTAGGTATCACTTTGGGGAAGGGAATTCCCATGGGAATATTGCTCCCCTGCTCAACCTAAGACTTGTAGAAGGTCAATATTTTTCAGACACTTTCCTTCTTGGACTATTCATAATTTTGTGTTTACCTTTTGACCGAGGGCATGAAAAGGCTAAAGGTGTTTGATTAAGTCAGACAGAAACAGATGAATTGAGACCAATGGAACTGGAAATATTTCCTTTCTTACTCACAGTCACATCTGTTTACATTAGCCAAATACCAGATGAAGTCTGTGTAAGAAACAGAAAGAGCAGAAAGACTTATCTCCTCTTATACACTTCCAGTGTATGTATTTTCAAAAACAAGATCCAAATATTATAAATATTTGATCAGTCAAAATTTCTGACAAAATGATTTATTGGAATTTTGATCCATACAAAGAAAATTAAAGCCACAATTAAAAGGGACAGTTCTGAGCCTGAGGTCAGAACTGGGTGAACAGGGATCTGGCCTCTAGCAGGAGTCTCCCACAGTTCACGAAGTTGCTTCTGCGACATTTGTTTTTATACAGTTCTGGACTGAAACTGCTGATGATTGGATTCTTTTGTTTTTCCTGGTCCTTTTTCCATATTCATAAAGGATCTTTTCTCTGTATCCTGTTCGTTGAGTAGATTTTCGGGAAATGATGGGAGCTTGATTGTTTTTTCGGGAACTTGGCATTGGGATGCACACACCTGGCATGATAAGATCCATATCGGGTGTGGATGGTTCTCTGATGGGTGCTGATCACTGGGTCCTTGGCTGTGCCACCTCCTTTGAGAGTACCTCTCTTCTTTTGGGGCTGTCCATTGTTCCACAGTGATTGCACTAGTACACCCTTCTTGGCTTTTGCTGATGTCCTTGGAATAGTTCTTTGCCAGGGCATGTCCAGATGCCAGTTCTTTGACCAGTAAGAATTGTACTACCATACTGATGAACTGTATTATCATATTTATAACATGAATTACCTTGTCATATTTATAGCACAAACTTAACTGCAGGCCAGACAGGCTTCTTGAATAAAACCCAGCGCATTCCAGGCTCCCCTTTGAGAATGGAATATCCCAAAGTAGTGGGGTGACAAATGCACAGGTTTATGCCTGTTCATGTAGTCTATATCTCTGGTGCTGTATCATCGTTTTCTTGGCGCCTGAAGCTTGTTGAGATGATTCCACAGAGGCTGCAGCATCCTGCTGTGTTGTTTTTAGCTATCCTACAAACTGTGGCAGAGCAAGCAGAAGACTCATGCTGTTTTAGAGACTGCATAAACTAATTTTAGAAACAACTTGGAAGGGAGGGTTAAGGTTTACAGCAACAACATTGTGTTGTTACACTACTAGCACCAACATATTATAAATAAATTTCAACATTTTTAAATAAAGTAAAACCTTATTTGGTACTGACCAGCAACACAGTGAAAAAAGTATTGCAACAATGATTTTCAGTGAAACCTGGTAATTTTGAATCAGAAGAGGGCTGCTTTTAAAGAGGAAGCAAATACAAATCACAAAAAGCATATCTCATGTTAGCAGTAAGCAAACTTTGGCACATTGGCAAACATGCTGGCATTTCCTTTGGTGCTCCTCACTTTCCTCTTGCTATAAACTTTGTTTCTAAGCAGTCAGTCATGGAGAAATCTATTGCCCTCTAGATATATCTAGACCTTTCCCTTTTTTTAACGTCTTCCATTAAATGCCTCTTACAAGACAAATGGGTGCTCACAGACCCCTTTCACCTAGCTTGAGTGAAAACACTTCACGGGTACTTGAATACCTCAGGGGATACAAAGGCTCCCATCCCCCCTGTCACCCATCCCAAAATGTAATACCTCCAAAGTAGCTACAGTTGATGGACTGACTGCTAAATAATAATCCCATATTCATTTATGCATCTTGCATGGTTATTTATTTTTTCTGGAGTAATAATTAATGAAAACATCCAGAATGCATTTTAGAATAGATGGAAGCAAATGCAACCCCTCCTTTTTTGTTGTTTTTGTTGTTGTTGTTATTATTGTTGTAGCTGTCTGCTTCAATATTTATATTTATTTGAAATATGTTATTTTGGTTTAAGTAAAAAAAAAAGTTTGGGACTTGACTGACAACTATTTTAATTCTACAGAGACATATCAGAAAAATAATATTTCCATGCTTGCCACATATCTAATCTCAAATACGTAAAATCTATTATTCATCTCATAATGACTTGTGACAGTACATGTCACGTACGAGCTGTGTGTCAGATGTCCTAAGCTTGCAGACTGCCAAGAAAATGGTGAAGTAGTGATTACTCAGTTCCAAAAAGAACTAAAAAGATAATTTTTTTAGAGCTTGTGTTGCACAGTGTAGTTCTGCTTCCCCATCTCATGCTGTGGACAGAGGTTACTTCCACAATCCATGGTTATCATGACATAAAATTGCCTCTCTACAAACTGAATCTTTTCAGGCTACTGTGCTGACAGTGTAAGCAGAAAGGTTTTGAAGGTAATAAAATACTGAATCTCCATTTATGTTATCCCTTGGTCCTGAGTGGTTTACAACCACATAATATATTGTACAACATAATTAACTCCTCTTACATTGCTTTCAGTATTTTATGCCTTGTTACTTCATTTATTATTTGAAAATATTTTTATAATTTAATTATTATAAAATCAGATGATGGGTCGTCACACATCTAGAAAAGAGGCAGGTTGAAGACAATTTTTTAATTAACAATAATTAGTTGACTCTTGTATGGTGTTTTGCTGAAAGCATAAACATGGTGATTATTTTATTCATATTATCATATTACCTGAATAATATTGAGATGATTTTTTTTTTCTGTGTTGAGAATTGTGACTCCAGCTAATTTTTTCAAAAGATTAAGTATATAAAAAAAAGAGCTAATTGCCCAAACTAGCTCCTGGTATAAATGCAGATCAGGATTGAAGTCTAGAGACAGGACATACATCTGCTTTTGAGCAGAGGTAAATGCACAAGCATCTGAATTTATCTGTGTTGGTTGCAGGACAGCAACAGAAAAACCTGGTGTTTTCAGTGCCCTTGGATGCTGCAGCTTTGCCTGTTAATCCATGCCTTCTGACAAACAGGGGCTTTCAGAATACAAGCTAAAATTATTGGCAGGCCAGCAGGGATCTTCTGAATTACAGCTCTTGGGATTTAGTCTGGAAGTCGCTTTTCATCTTTATAAATTTTTTTTTAATTGGATGGCATACGTGCCCAAAGAGGTAATTATAACAGTGAAGGCTCTTTTATTAGCTGGTGTACCAACTATTTACATTACTCAAATAGAACATGGAAAATTGATACTCTTTATTTGCCTGAGGACAGTCAAACCCACAAATCCTTGGGAAGGGTACAGCTTCCATTCTGGCAGCTGTTTTGGATGTGGATACGACCAGCTTCTCCTCATGGAATTATGTTTTCACACACTAATAATTCAGAGTCCACTGAAAGAGAAAGGGACGCAATTGAGGTGAGTATATCAATAAACCTAGAACTACATAACTAGGTTTTAGGAATTCACCAGGGAGGTAAGACAGCTGATTTGGGGAAAAAAAAAAAAAAATTACGAACCCATTCCTGACTATGGCACAAAACACTATCTTATGGTGAAGAGCTGAAGTGCCACCTGTGCCTGTTTTCTGTGTTGTATATGATGCTCACTCGAGAAACTGTGGTAAATATTTTCAGAGCAGGCTCATCACGTCAAGCAGATTCCTGAGCAGAAGAGGAATTCATTGCTACTTCATCTGTGAATCCTGAAATATGGAGTGTGAGACTTGCTCTGAGTTCCCAGCACAGCTACTGCTGAAGCGTGGCAGAGTCAGGGGAGTGTCAGGGTGCCTGGGCTCCCTGCAGGAGTATCTGCAGCAGCTCCGTGTCATTGCTGCAACGAGTCTGCTCCGGCTGTGACCCTGAAGTACAGTGAGGTCCTGGTCGTGATCTCAGGTTCATCCTAGTCTGCTCTGCATATGTTTAACAAGTCTAGCTCTTTGGAGCTCCTCTGTGCTGCATTTGCAGTAGATCTGATGTGGCTAGCAGAGATCTACTGCGTCCTGGCTGCCAGCCACCTCCTGGACTGGGAGGCCACGATTTATGGTTGCAGTGACTTGAAACACTCCTGGGCACAGCTCTAGGTGGCTCTAGGTAGCCTGATAACTTTTAATGGTGAGTATCTATCGGGTGTAAGTGTCTCTATAGCAGGCAGTAGCTGAGCAGGGTGTTTTGAGCAAGGTTGCAAATTCTGCTTGGAGCCTTTGAATTTATTTCTTGGATCTGTCTTTTACTTCTTCTCAGCTAAGTTGGTATTTTATATTTTAAGATGCTCTAAGGGAGTCTTAGATTTTCTTTTGAGTAACAGATGAATCTCCTGCTATTATTCTGGTAAAGCTATTGAAATGACAGTAGAACTGTGGGTGGCTAAATCATGAGTCAAGAGGTATATTGGAAACCGTACCTGATATAACATTTTTTCCAGAATAATCCTGTTTTTAAAAAGTATTTTCCATATTGCCTCATTTAATACACATAAAGTTTAAATGGAATTGCATTGGTGAATGAAAAAAAAATTAAATACTTGCTATCAAGGCAGTGATTACTTCAGGCTTTAAAGATATTAAGTTTAATGTTCTAATCATAGGAAAATGGCACAAAGGTTCATATGCAATGCTATATAAACAAAGCTTTTGATTGTTCTACACAAAATAATCTCTGTCCTTGTTAAACTGATTATGGGCTGTATTTTTCAAATAGCAGCCTGATTTTCTGAGTTTCTTACCTCCTTTCAGAATCTTCCATTGAAACAGGTAGGATTCTTGATCCTTAGTAAAAGTCTGGAGGTTTCTATACTTTTTGTCTGTTGTCATGCCAGCTGAAGTATCATAATTAGATACTACCATGTTGTTTAAATTTATGTGTACATGTTTCATAAATACTTAATGTATAATATATATACAAAATACATATACAAATGCACTTCATGTTAATGAATGTTAATTCAGTCTGTAAGTAAAGCAGACATGAATTATTATATTCTTTATTGTCCTGAAGTGAGATGCAGGGACAACTTTCTAAGACTTAGCAGCAGTTGTTAGGTCAGCCCAACGCCTTTGCTAAGCAAAATCTTTCCTCTGATATTTTCCTGAGCAATTAAAGTAGAAGCAAGGAGAAACCACATATATATATCTAATTTCTTGCTTTTCCAGAATGAAAACTTTGCCAATATATTATAAACAAAATGAATTATCTCTTAAATGTGAATTTCACTCGGGGCACTGAATTGTGCCATCTTCTCCAGGCACAACAGGCTCCCACAACTGATCCTTACTTGCTTAGGAGTTTGACTCAACACTGATATTTTCATTGAGTTGCTGCTCACAGTGTCTAGGAAGAATCAGCAACTGCACCTAACATAGCTTTTGTAGGACAATAAGTTGGAATAGGATGGTCCAATAAAGTATTTGTTGCTAAAAAGGAGTTGGTTACGATGTTTTCTGCCAATGACAGTGATCTGCATGAATATTTCATTAACACGTTTTTACAGCTATCACAGAGATTATAGGGAGCTGTTGATTAGACCTCCTGCAACACAGTGATTATGTTTCTAAAGCAGCCAGATATCTCATGCCTGTGGTGGGCAATCACTATTTCTGATTTTTATCAGCTTTCAAGAGTAATCAAGTGACAGTTACCAAGTAGTGTAGCTGTCTTGCTGACTCAGAGTTGCCTTCTATGTATTCTAATTATGTTATGATCCTACTCACTTCTTGGGGTGCCAAAAACCCCTTTACTGAGTTCTCAATGCCTGCCTTATTAGGTACGTCAGTTCAGTCTAAGTAGTCAGACATAAAAGCCTTTCACTTACATGCACACCAACAGGTAGTAAAGACCTTAATGATCATAGATTTTAAGCTGTAGTTGGTAATGAGTGTAGAGTGCAAGAGAGGGCATAAAACTTTGTAGTAGTTAAGATTATTTTTACTTTGGGAATGTTTTAATTTCAGGAGTTTTAGAAAAAATCTTTTAAATTGACTTTTTTTAATGTCAATTTAACTTCAATGTAGTGCTATGTTTTTAAGTGGGAATAGAGGGGGTGGGCAGAAATGAAATCTGAAGATGAAAATAAAAAGTAAATACCAATTATTTCAGTTTTATACCCATCATAAAAATATAACATAGCAGATGCTTCCATGACATCTTCTTAAATTTGGGTGTTTATTGTGTGCATATGTTCAACATCCAACATAATAAATTTTCCTCTGTTCATCTCAAATTAAGGGAAAAGTCGGGCATCAGCAACTCTACAGACAATGACAACAGCAAGACCCAAAAAATGCAAGGAAATGCAGAATAAGATGAAGCAAGAAAACCAAAAGTGGTGGGTATAAAAGAGATACGGCAAGTTCAAACCAAATGGAGATAAGAATAAAAAAGGTATGCAAAATAAGTGGATGAAAATGTTAGATATTGACTGCAGGGGCGGGGGTTGGGGAGGCAGAAAAATTTAAAATAGAAGAAATTTTTAAATGTGGCTCACTGGGCTCCATTGTGATGGAATGAGAGCTGCTAAATAATGACTGCCTGTGACAGGTAACTGCTACTCACTTCTTTTCTCCCTATGCTGTCAGGAGGGAGTTGCTCATCAGTTGTTTTCACGTGCTGTTTAGAAGAGTTTGATCCTGAAATGATGGGATTTGCATAAGAGAGAAAAAGCAGACTGATGGAGCTTTGTCTGTGTGCAGAGGAGGAAAATGTTTGAGAAATGATACACAATTTGAAATGTCCATCATCTCTGGGTTCAGGAGGCTCATTCCCTTCCTGTAAAAACGACCCTGCAAGTGTTGCTGCATCCCTGAAATTTATCGCCAAAGCTGACATGTAACAAAGGCACAGAGCCAGAGAAACTGGTTTTATACCAGCTTCTAGCTGTGTCTAAGGCACATGGATCACTGTCATGTTAAAAACCTTGTTATAAAGCTAGGGAGGGTGCTTCAGTCCTGGCTCACAGACTGTACACAGCACTGTGCTGGTGAGGTAGTTATACTACAGATAATGTCTGGGTCCAGTCTAACATCTCCCTGACTCGTGCTGTGTGCTATGTCATGTCCCTGCTTTTCCAGCTATCTGGAAAAAACTGATGCTGCAATGTGTTGCATGGCCAGAGTCACCCTCATAGACAGAATGACCTCTGTGATCTAGCACTTCTCAGGGGATATAAATCTTCTACACGGATGTTAGGAGCTTGCACATATACCTGGATATTGCTTCAGTACTCAGTTTCTTTAGGCTCTCAGAAGCATGAGTTCAGATCTCTTTAGCATAACTTAGCTTTTTGTCTTAATGTAGAATTTCACTACTTTTACTTTTAGGTCCTTGCAAGAAAGAACGCCTCAGTTAGCCATAAAAAGAGAATGGAACATATGGAACCAGGTTTTTTAAAGTGATTTTGATGGACACTTCACAACAGTCTATATTACTATTTACTCCCCAACAGGAGGAAGGCAAAGATGTGTGGGTGGATGGCAGTCAAGACTGTGGGCTTATCAGCTTGGCAGACTGCAGTATGGTGCAGTGCTACTGCGGATCACCTCAGACAGGCTCATTCACATACCCAGGTTTCAGCCGTGGCAATGAGGAGCAGAGCATCAACTCCTTTTCCTCTCAGGGAAGTGCAGTGGAACATTGTTGACTAAACTGCTGCAGGTGGTGCATTGTGGCTGGACTGCTCTTACCTCCAAACTGGTGTGCGGATTTTACACTGCACTGCCAAGTGAACACGCATTATAAAAAGCAGAATATCAGTAATAAGAGTCACTCATTAAAGAGTAGCAGGAACATTCAGGCCAAAAACATTAATTTCACTTGAGCCAAGATTTTACCTGTTGTGGTCTCTTTGATTCCCAGGTAATAAACCTCAACAAAAACAAGTGTTTCAATTGGCACACTGTTCAGTAACCTAGCAAGGACTAATGATTAAATGCATCTTGAACATAGGATCATCCACAATCCTTTTTGCACATTAGGTTGACCCTTCTGAAATAAGGTTGATGGAGCTTGGAGGATGCAGACAGTGATGCTGACAGACTTGGGATTTACGCCAGGAAGAACTAAAAGGGCTTTAGTCTGCTCTGGGATGTCAGTCTTTGACCTTATGTAGAGATAAATGAAGAAAAGGTCAAGAAAGGAAAGAGGGACTAATTCATGATATTCAGCAGAGACCTTGAACAAATACTGCGATACTGAAGTTGCTCGACTGCATTCACCCTTATTGAGAATTCTGTATTCAAAAGATAAATATATACAAGACTTCTGGGTCTGAGTGTACTACAAGCCATTTATTTCATTCCCTTGCTAAATGTTTTAAAATAAGATTAAAGAGTCTTTTTAAGATAGCTTTTTACTGAGCTGATGTATAAATCCTTTCAGGGTGTGAAGTGCCTTGATAAGCTTCTGTGACAAGGGACTGTATAAATTAGATTGTATTATATACAGACACAATACAATTTGTAATGGAGAGGTAATTTTTCCACTTTACACTTCTTTTAAGTTCAAATGCTTTATTCAAGCCAACTCCAATATCAGAATTAGGTATTGGGACACATCCTTTTAAGAACATAAAGCTGTGCTTTTTTTATTCTGTTGGTTTAAAGCAATTGTATGAAAGGTAATGTCAGAAGATTTTGACAACTAAAATTGACATGAAAAAGGAGTTAATTTTGAGATCTGCATATGATTATGACATTTTATTTTGTGGAACATATTTTCCTTCTTATCTGCTATTGCATCTGTTCTTCTAGTATGGGATTGGCAGAAGCAGCATGGCCAGTATGTCAGTAACACTGAGTTCTATATTTACAATTTTTATGCCTTTTTTTGCATATTCTCAAGGTAACAATGTCTGATCTGACGAGATTTTTTCAATTGTTCCATTTTTTGGGAGGGAAAAGGTTATTTTTTTCAAGTTTAATATCTCTACAGTCCTTGGAGACCTGGATTTCCATTTTTCAGGGGAAACCACTCCCCAAAAGAGAGACTTTAAAATTAGCTCTGTCAATAAAATTTTGAAAAAAAAAAATCATGCTTAAAAATTTTCCCTTTCCCTGCATAACTAATAAAGATTCCAAATTATTTTTCCATGAATTGCATGAATTCTGGGGTCAGCATTCATCAGACTTAGAGCTTCTGCAATGTCCCAATTTGCAGTCCCATTCACCTTTGAAAATGTGTTTTAGTGGTACCTGTGAGTAGTACTGAGAAAGTGGTTGAATGTATGGCTGATGAAACTGTTAAAATAACTTTTTCCATTTTGTACTGGTAGTGCAGATGAGTGGGGGAAAAAGGAGTGCTTTCAGTTTACAGACCAAGGCCCAAGGTCGTAAAATCACCACACTGTGGGAGTACTATCAATTCTCATTTGTCTACTTTTTCATGACAGTAAAAAACTGGCATCAAGTACCTTAAGCAGTGGCTCCTAAAATTACAAGTCTAAACAGAGGACTAATTGCTTTTTGACTTATTTTATGGCAATAGGCAGGTACAAGATCTATTGAAGTTTATGAAAAAACTGCGAAGGTTTCAGCGTTTGATATGTATTGACGCAGGAGCTGTAGACACTGACATTTCTGAGGGAAAATGTCCTCTTTCAAGATCTTTTGTATTATTTGTCCCATATGAGCCATACAATAGAATTCTTAACCAGTAAGTGTGATATGTGACATACATCATCATCTGGGCATTTCTGAACTTAAATCTCTTCCGTCAAAACATAACTATTTGTAGTAATAGAGTTTTCACTTCACAGTCCATATTCTGACCCTTCAGCTTCTCAGTCAGCAGTGCAGAGAGAGGTTACAGCACCATGACTGATCAGTCTTCTCTGTCTACAGCTGCTCTCCCTCTGTACACATGCATGAGAATCACATTTAGGTTTTTCTTCTGCATGTGGGTGCAAAAGGGATAACGGCATGCTGAAACGTTGAATGGTGGTGTTACAGCAACTACAGGACTTCTGAATCTTATAGTTGAGATTATAAGGTGCTGTGATGAGTGTCTGTGACGGATCTACCATTTATATTTGGTGAGACAAGGTAATAATTTGAAGCAGCACTTAGTTATTCTAGGCTTTTTTTAAAATTAGTTCTGATAGCAAAAAACTTTACAGCGGGTCCATTTAGCTTTGAGTGGCAGAACTTGAGTATAGGAAAAGAAAAAGGACTATTTGCTCTTTAGTAATATTGAAGAATTTTCCACTTGCTCAGAATGCCGAAGAATGTGTCAATGTTTGGTTTTATCAAGCCATAAGTGGGAAATGTTTTCCTAGCTTACTTAGAATGGAGCTTTATTTTGTGTTCGGATATCGAAGCTTTGGACAATTTAAAGCAATACTCTTCTTTCAGATCCTACCAAGCAGATCTCACCCTTGATAGTCTGTTCTGTATATCTTTCATGCTCAGAGATCTGTGCAGAAAAGGTGAGCAGGGTAATGGAGTGAAGATCAGCCATGTAGATCTGAAAGAATAATGTTGTCTTTAACAAATGCTTTAGCCTGCTTCCATTTTTTATTTCCTCAGGAAAGAGCGTACATTTAGAAGGCCTGACTTTTTTCCATGATGTATTTTCCTAAAGCCTTAGCTTGTAGTTATTGAGCTCTTGTTTGTGTAATTTAAAATGCAATAATGACAGAAACAGAGGCAAAGAGAATTAGCATACATTGATTATGCATGGAAAATAATGAACTTTAAGCACTTTGTGAATAAATGTGAGATAAATGTCACACACACAGCACTTAGTAACAGAATGAAACAATAAAGCAACAAAAAAACACTAAATAGGAGTAAATAGAAGCAACGAAGGCCATAAAGTTATAATTTAAATAATTGATTAGGGGATTCAAGGTATTCCATTTAACATACAGAGACTCAGGTTTAATTGAGTCTCTCTTCCATGGGAAGGCTGTGAATTTAAAATGATCCCAGTGTCTTGCATTAGTAGCCTTTAATGAAACCTTAAAGAAAATAACTTTTAAAAAAGTAGTTAGGAAAATGTCAAATAGTTTTCAGGAGAACTTCCAAAATCATATACTTAAGATCAACGGTGATAAAGACAGTCATGATAAATGACTTAGAATATTGCTCAAGCTGAATTCAAGTTACACAAACCCAAGAGACTTCTGGAAGATTTCACATGTTGCAAACCCCTATGGTTGTAGAACAGTGAAAAAAGGGAATGGACATAAAGGAAGGCTGCTGTCTATAAAGTGACCTCTGCTTTCCTATTGTAAGTATCACACAATTCTGCCTTAGGAGAGTTCTAGGAATATTGTTGGTGGATATGAGACAGGGTGTCTGCAAAGGTTTTTAAAGATTAAAAGAGGACATTTAGGCCCTCTCCTCCCATATATAGGAATAAGTGACTGGCATTTTCTTTTGTACTAACTTATAAAAGGCCAAAGAGCTAAAAAACTATTATACCATGACTTTTTTTTTTGGTGCAAACTATTCAAGCTGAAGTCCTTACTTTGACATTGGTATTGGCTAATTAAAAACTTATCTATTTATATATATGTAAAATGTTAAGTCATTTCTTTGTCTAGGCTGTCTGGCTGACACAAAACATCTGCAACTTACATTTGCCTCTACTGTCCTGCAGGAGAGTCACATGGTGATTTTTATTAATTCTGGGATCTACTCTAGAGCTATGTACTACTTTTTGTGGGTCTGCAGTCTTTTGACACTTATTTGATTTTCCCTCTACTTGTCACATTTGTGCGTTACCACTATCATCAAAGTCCATCAGACACCAGACCATTCCTTCCTTCATGAAGCCTTATTTCAATTTCTGACTTTTTCACTCAAAATGCAGGTACTTCAGGCTTGATTTGATTCACAAGTTTTATAAGCTCACTGAGCAGTTTAAATTGATTACATAATTCAGAAATGATTAAATTTATCACACTATAACATAAGTTTGCGTATGGTTATGAGCTAGGATGAAAGGAAGTCAGAAATTTTTGTGGAATTTTATGGGAGTTAAGATTAGTCTCGTATCCATTTATTTCAAGAATACCATTAACTTAAAATTATAGGAACTTTACTTTGACCTCTGCAAGAAAGAAAAGAAACGTATTATATAATATTATTGATTATTTAAATTTTCCTTCATATATTTAAAATCATTCAAGGATAGACTTTAGTTTTTTAAATGGCAGCTTAGTGAACAATACTTTGCTAGTAATTTGCAGAAAGAATTTTTGTTGGAGAGTCAAAGTGTTTTTATTACATTTAAATTTTTTTTATTTAACTGGATATGAGAAACATGATCAATGACTCATATAAGTATTATGAATTTTATTTACTAGTGTATGTGATCCCATTTGTACACACAAAACTGATTAGGTCTCCAGTGAAAGAGTTTCAGTATTGTCTTTATTTTAATTTAATTTTAATATCTATAGTTTAATGGAAAGTTGTTTGTGAACTAGTGTTGAATCGTTGTTAAGATTTATACTGAAAGTGTACTAAAGTGGAAAGACAATGAAATTTTAAAGTTAAAACCAGAGAATGTTTAATTTTTTGATGGTAAATAATATAAAACACAGAGCAAAAATATTAAAAAATATACAAAAATACTAATAATACTAAACCCCATTTTTTTAAAATTTGACACACCACAGCAATCATATTAAAACTGAATGCATATTGTCACTAGCCCAAATTAAGGAAAGCTTCTGTGAGTCATCAGTGAAAGATAGAAAAGGCAGAAAAGCAGGACTCTGTTAGTTCTGGGGAAAACTGTGGAATGCAGTCTCTTCTGTCTCTTTAAAAATTGTGGGGATTTTATAATTTTAAAGCTGAATCAAAAGTTTGAAATGCATATCTCATTTCATATATATCCCTGCTTTGATTTGGGAACTGGACCAGACAGCCTCCAGATGAACCTTGTAATCTTATTTAATCTACTAGGTCTGTGGCACATAGGCTACAGGTTGCTCTGCTCTTCACCAGTTGGGTTGTTGCATTTCTAGGGTGAAAATCCTGTAAAATCATGGGAACTCTTCCTGTACTAAATCCAAGATGAGAGGGAATTTTTTGATGAGATTGTTTCTCTTGACAGGAAGCGATGTCTTGTCACTTTCCTGGAAAACCAAACCAAACCAAACCAAACCATCTAAGAAAGGTTATTTTTCACTCATCATGCCAGACAAATTTGGAGGGGGGGAGAGTGGGGGGACTAGTATGGAGGAATTTTGGTAGGAAAATAGAATATGAGGTCAATAAATTTTAGTAACAAATGGTTGCTTTATTGGAAATTAGAGGAGTAAAAGCTTTCTTGAACTAACCTGAACTATCTCATACATATAATTTTTGAGGAAAGCCGTAATTTGTGAGCTCTGTATTTCTATTTCTGTGAGCTTTCTATTTCTAAGGTTTTTTTGCATAAATCTTTTCTATGACAAAATTTGATGGGAACTCTATACCGAGTGACACCTTTCCTAGATACACTAGCAGGTAATTTCTATTGCCTGAAACACCTCAAAAAAGGTGTTCTAGGGAATAGAAATTGGCAAAAGTAGATAATGTGTTGCAAGGAGATTTATTTTAATTGTATCTAGTTACAGTGTCTATACCATCAAATCAAAAGAGTTGCATAGAAAGATGATTCATTTTGACAAAATTGAGTAGTGTATAATCTACTAGAGATCTATGGTTCAGTGGAAGTTAAAAATTAAGCAGGATTTTTTGGTTTAAAGTCCTTCAAGTAAAACAGTCCCTGTGGATTTATTAAAGTTAAACTTAAGAGAGAGAAATATTTGAAGATTGCAATTCCAAATTCAAGTCTACAATAGTATTAGCTTTCCAAGTTGCATGAAGTTTGTCAATATATGACTAGCTTCTATCTATAACAGGAATAAATTCAGGAAAAGAAATATGCTCCTGAGTACCAGAGTAGCCTTTTTTCTCCTATGAATTTTTCATAGACCTATTTCTAACTAAAGAAAGCATGGGTAGTTTTGTCACTCAAATTTTGCCTTCCACTCTGTCCCATTTAGTATTACCAAGGTAGCTTGACAAAAAGGAAGGCTACACAATTTTGTAGACACATAATAACAAAAACAACAATACCATCACCACCATTCATTACCAAAAGATTTTTAAATCTAATGATTATGGAATCTAATTACCGGAATGTTCAGAATCAATAGTCGGTTTTTAAATGAAGCACAGAAAATATATGTATAATGTGTTCCTATCAGTAAAAATATGACTTTATGTGGCTTTTATGTCTTTTTAGAGTACTGGGGAAAAAAAAAAAAAAAAAAAAACCAAAAAAACCCCCAAAACCAACCTAGAAAGATGAGCAATTGTATCTGGAGAAGATAACTGTAAATTCCAGTGATTTTGAAAAAGAACATGGTAAAAAAGAAGAAAATTGCATGAAGAATGCTCTTATTTTGTTATTATGAGTTTTCTAAAAGCTCTCTTTTTTTCCACTTTCATGCCCTGGCACATCAGTGATAAAAGTGTCTGTATCCTAATGCTTGAGTGTTACATTCTTTGTTCAGTAGCCAACACAAGGTCCCTTGAAGCACTACTTGGACTGCATGACTGTACCTGGGTAAATAATTTAAAATCTAATTAATGTATACAGACATTTTAATTGCTCAAATTTACAGTTCAGTTCTTCTGAAGTTTCTGGCTCAGGAGAATGTTCAGAAGAATAACAGCATCCTCTCTTTTGCAGGGTGAAGCAGCAGTTCTCCTCCACTGCCTGATTTGTTCTGGATCACAGCAAGTGATGGTTTTGTGCACTGAAATGATAATTTACTGAACTTCCAAATGTTTGTTTGGTCTTAAACACGTTCCGAAATATCTGTACAAAACTCCCTTTTGCCTGCTCCAAAAAATCCCGTGAACAACCTAACAAGGAATAGTTTGTATGTGAAGTTTACCTGAGTAAACCAAGCAAAGACTGAAAAATATTTTTGTGTTTCTTATTTGAATTCACTAGAAAACACTTGGCTCAATCAATTGCCTCAGGGTCAATTTTTAATATTCTCTTCTGTAGGCTTTGCTTATGTTTAAGAAAAAATAACATCTGCTGACTGCTGCTGTTTCACCAAGGATCATACTCAAAATCTTTTCATTTTGAGTGATATCTAACTACAATCAATTCTGTATTTGTGTTAATCTCTGAGGTGCACTGCTAATTCAGAGAAAGCATTGCTTTGTTATCTAAAGCTACCATAAAGCTCTTAAAGGTGACCATTATAGATTGCACACCAAAATGCTTTCAGTTCCTATTTGTGTCCTTGTTCTCAGCAAAGATGTTTTCAGAAAAATAATCAATATTATGCGCTCTAGTCCCCACCTTCTAATTATCTAATTAGGCACAGAAATGTAACACAAACCACCAGGCTTTTTTTTTTTTTTTTCTTTTCACAGTTACTTATTTCAGCTTTTCTCCCTAAGGAGAGTTATCTTGCTCCCTAAATTTTAATTTATTAAGTGTTTCACCTGAAAGCAATCACCCTTGCAGTCAATTCCCAGAATAAAACATCTGCCTTTTCAATTCCGACAGCTTATAAATTAAGAAATACACCAGGGACACAGAATTACGTTCTCTTCCAGAATGTAGAGGTGTTTTACTCAGGTGGTATTCCAGCAACAGTCAACTTGTTCTGAATTATGAATAAGCTTATTATTGAACTGGGCTATGGAAAACACAATTAGCATACATTTCCTCAGCTCACTTCCTAAGTTTCTCATATTTCAGATCTTCTTTATTAATTATTTTTCTTATACTAATTGGCTTTACAGGGGCTACTTGAGATTTGTAAGTCCTTTGACTGAGAGTTCTACCAAGCCTAAAATTTTCTTGAAGCATGTTTAATCTGGAATATTACAATTGTGGTTTTAGGGCTATCTGAAAAATTTTATTTTAAAATTCTGTGAAGATGAATTCTTAAAAAATTATTATTAGCATTACCTAAACCTCAATAACAACTTTCTTTTACACAGACTTTGAGGATCGGAAATGTGTTATATTGACACCAGAAGATTCTTTCTTGTATTTGAATGACTTCTAAATGTTTAAGGTAAAATTGATGCATGGGACAAATTATATAAAAGCAAAATAATCCAAGAAATTAATTTTCATAATATAATATGCATGAAAAAATTATATTTATATGTTAAGATACATGACTGCAATTTTTTCTGATTTACAAATCAATTTACATTTAAAATCTTTTTTCCTCCTCTGTGCATGGATTGAGAAAAAACAGGCAAACACCTTACAAATATGGAAGTACATGTTTGAAGAAGAAACAGTATCCAAAGCACAGAGTGATTTCTAGTAGTTCTTAGTGAAACCTGCTTCCAGCATTTTCATTCAAATACACAGGGAATGCTTTACTTAAAGCAGTACATTTACAATTTTGTTTTCTCCAGTATGGAAGGGAAACTCGAATCGCACAAACAGGAGATAGCAGTCTATATATTAAGGCCAACTGATATTAAAATATGCTGTGATGTTAGGATGAAACTTGCACTCTCTCTTCTTCTGGGAAGACAAGTTCTTACAATCAGTGTGTTATCCATATAGGAGATTTTTAATGTTACTTTCTGTCATCTTTCTGAAGTGATAACAGCCTTAAGGACTCATTCCTTTTACCTTTCACCATTATTTTCCTTCACATACTCATTGATCCAGAAAGATTTTTGAAAGAAATAGATACCAACAAGTATGAGTATTTTATTGACTAATATAACTTGTGAAATATGACATGAAGGATTAAATAAAAAAAAAATTCTGTTATCAATATTATCTGCAGCTACATATTTTCTGGCCTAGATATTAGTGGTTTGGTTTTAAAAAAGAAATGACAGAAATATTTAGATGAGTCCTTACCCAAGCAAGACATTAAAATTATAAAATCACACAGGTATTGCTAATCTCAACCAAAAACTGTTTTTATAATATTTGGTATTTCTTACCTACAGTGAAAAGCAGTATGAAATAAAATTATAATTATATAATTGTTTATACAGGTATGTGATTTTTGTAGGGTAGATTAATTCTATCCCTTCAGATGATTTTAGATCAATTTTCCAGAGCAAAGGGAACAAATTAAACTAAGTTACCTTACTTTTCTCTGGCCCTTACCAAAGGAAATGTGGAATCGATGGAAGACCAATAACAACAGTTTATTAGAGATTTTTTATTCATTTTGTAATGGTTTCTGAATATCTTGCTTATGCAGAAGCTCTCACCACACAGTTTTGTCTCTGGGATGATTAGAGGATGAATTCCAGAAGTGTTCTGCAACTCGTGTGGATATGACCAAAACATCAAGTATGTATTCACACTTCCTTACTTCCACATCTCCCCTCCTCACATCCTCAGATGCATGTAAACCTCACCAAAAACCTCTTGAAAAAGAAATGAAATGGTTAGTTGCAAACATCTTCTATGCATTGACTTGGTAAGATATTTTCCTCAAGTCCCGTTTGTGAGTAAAAGATGCTGATCCTGCAGAGTTATGTTGAGAAAGGGAGAAGATGGCGCTCACACGTCATGTCAGAGGGACAACCATCAGTTTTGGTCTTTTCTGAGCTTCACATAATCAAAAAGTAAGATTGCTCAGTTCTAATGCAATTGCTTCTAGAAACAACACTGCAGAAGCTCAGACACACGTCTTCAATTAGTTATGAGTCACCTAGAAGTGTTTACCATGTATTTTTATTTTAAAAGCCAGCCAAATCTGTTATATTTGGTGTTGCCCATGATTGAGTATTGACAATAAGTAGCTAGGGTGATGTAGAATCTCTGTGTGCCAACGTATTTCCTTTACAGTGCTGCTTCATAATGCCAGATGCAACTGAGACAATGCCGCTGAGGTTCCGTGCAATTTTACACCCAAACATTGCAAAACGTGTTTTCACCCTATCAGAATGTGAAAAATTCACAGGATAGCTGTGCTACCCTTTCAATAGGTATTGCTATACTGAAAATTCTGAACTTTGGTTTTCAAGGCATGTAGCATGGTGTCAGAACTCACTATTACCTAATACTGAGCACCATAAAGCTTTAACATATGCAGAAGAGGGATTCTGCATGATAAATGTAAACCTGAGCTTCTACAGGTCTCAGTATTATGACTTAGCTAATACTAAACAGTAATGATGTTTTGCATTGCTGGTGTTCACCAAAAAGCATTACCTAAACCTCAATAACAACTTTCTTTTACACAGACTTTGAGAATTGGAAATGTGTTATATTGCAATGAGAGTGAGTCTTTTACAAGTGTTTCCAAGGAAAAATGCCCTCCGGCATACAGCACAAGATGGATCACCTAGAATACCTCATAACATTTATGACAGTCTTACAGAACTTGGATCATGGTCTCTGAGTTGTTCTGTGCTCTGAACTGGTAACTCACCCATGGTGCTTTTACTGCCAGACTGAATCCCTATTAATTAATTGAATCCATACACATATGCTAAAAAAATTTAAAGTTTTAGGATAAATGAGTGTCTTTATATAAATACATTTCTGCAATGTATTAGTGGGAAAAATATGATTTGTTATTTTATAAGGTTCCATACTGAAATCTACATGATTCACCCCAGATCTGAAAAGACATTTTATCACTCAGTAGTCCAATGATCAAGTATAGGAGATAATATTATCTCTGCCAAAAGAACATTAACATTTTTAAAATGGAGAGGACAGTGAACAGTCTAAGAGAAGCAAAAAACCTGCTTAATGAATAAGGTCTGGATTAATATTCTCTGGCTTTTTTTTTTTTCAGGGGAGGCAGACCAACAATATACAGCATTTGTAGGGCTCTGGTTATAAGGCTCAAATAAGCATCTATAACTTGCCAAATGCTTAAGAAGGGAAAACAAGAGTTGTATCTTGGATTAAAAATGCCTTTCTTTCTTTTCTGATATTTGCATCTTCATGTATTTTAGACCCAGGATTTTATAAAGAAGTAAGCATATTTCCTCTTAGTCTAGAAGGGCTGCAGGCTGACCTTGGCTGAACACCAGGCACCCACCAAAACTTCTCTATCATTCAACTCCACAAGTGCATACAGGAGAGAAAATGTAACCAAAGGTTCATGGGCTGAGATACGGACTGGGAGAGATCTCTCATCAAATACTTCCATTGGCAAAACAGACTCAACTTAGGGATATAAACTGAATTTATTACTAGCATAATCAGAGCAAGATGATGGGAAGCAAGCTGAATCTAAAAACACTTTCCCCCCACCTCTCCCTCCTTCCCAGCTCTACCTCTTCCTCCAGTGGTGCAGGGAGACAGGCAATGAGGGTGATGGCCAGTTCATCACAGGTTATTCCTGTCACTGCTGAGGGAGAGGGGCTGTTCCCCTGCTCCAGCATGGGGTCCTTCCCATGGGGAACAGTTCTCCACAACGGATCACTCTTCCATGGGGTGCAGCCCCTCAGGCACAGTCTGCTCCAGTGTGCGTCCCCCACGGGGTCACAAGTCCTACCAGGAAACCTGCTCCAGCATGGAATCTCCTCTCCATGGGTCTGCAGGTCCCTGGCAGGAGACTGATCCAACACAGACTTTCCATGGGTCACATCCTCCTCTCACCTACTCCAGTGTGAGTCTGCTCCATAGGCTGCAGGTGGATCTCTGCATCCATGGGGTCCTCCAAGGGCTGCAGGGCACAGCTGCTCCACCATGGCCTGCACCATGGCCTGCAGGGGAATCTCTTCTCCAGTGCCTGGAGCAGCTCCTTCCCCTCCTTCTCCAGTGACCTCGGTGTATGCAGGGATGTTCTTCTCACACATTCTCACCCCACTCTTCACTGACTGCAATTACATCTGTGCAATTACTACTTTTTCTTAAATAATGCAGAAGTGCTACCATCGTTTCTAGTTGGCCCAGCCTTGGCCAGCCCATCAGTCTTGGAGCTGCCTGGCATTAGCTCTGCTAGATATGGAGGAAATTTCTAGTAGCTTGTCACAGAAGTCACCCCTGTAGCCCCCTCACTATCAATGTAAATCTTTAGTGGCATCTTTAGTGATAAAATCCTAATAATAGGATGAGACCCAAAAAAATAGAGATAACCTTTATTAGAGTTCTGGACATTTCAGTCAGAGCTGAATGCTAAAGTTCAGTGATCCAGGATTTCCAAGGGAAAAAGGGAGTATAACTCTGCATCTACACAGATATTTGAGAACCATCCCCAGTGTTCTGGGGAGCCTTGATCTAAGATACCATGCTGGAAATTATTTTGTGAAAGTAAACAACCTTTTTCAAAGTTAAGCATAGCCTCTGTCCCAAGAGTGTGTAGCAGCAATTAAAGAAGCATTCTGAGAAGACTTTCCTGAAAGAATACTTAGCTGCTCATTTGGGAAGGAGTAAGCAGTAAGAGGCTGCTCCTACTTGGTAAGCTTGGGAAAAAAAGACTTCACTGGAGGTGAACTAAAATGCCCACTTTATTTAACAGTAGAGTGAATCTAGACTGTGACACAACAGTGCAGTTTCTGCAAGTCTGAAGGCCCTTTTTATTGTGAAGCACTATCAAGGACTGTTTAGCCCGCCTTGACTATTCTCAAAGTGAAAAGGAATGTGGTTTAAAACAAGTGCTAGGCTCATTTATCTTGAGCTGTTGCATACATCCCAGATTTTTGCCGTATCATCATGAGACTCACAGAGAGCTTGGACCTGTACATGAAATGTCTTTGATAGTAAGAACCAGGGAAGATGCAAAGTCTGAATTTTCATTAAAATGCAGTGTATTTCTGTGGGACTGAAGGTACTGAGAATGGGAATTTCCAGCCTACTTCTCAGTGGTGCCTCCCGACAGCACTGAAGATTTTACAGACTTGTGGAATTCCTTACTTTAACTTGTCTGACATATATTCAGTAACAGAAAAATGATTAGAGGCATATCAGATGGCTAGAGAAAAAAGGTGAGTTCTGAGGTCAGAACATCTTCCCCTTCACTCTAGTTTTAATATTATTTTCAGGTTTGTGTTTTCCCTAAATAACAGAGAAAAACTTCTGTTTCTCTAAACGATTTCAGAGCTGTTTTTTCTGATTCATTTCTCCTCCATTCCTGTCCCCTTCCCTGGAAATTAATTGCCATGTCTGTAGTAAGAGCAGTGCTCGGCCTTTGTAGGGTACCAGGGATAGGCTGTGGAGGCAGACCAAGGAACCCTCTTGGTGTGTAGGTCCAGTCTGATGCTGAAACAAAGCAATTTTTTCCCTCCTGGATAGGGTGAGAAGATAATGTGTCCCTCCCTTACATTTTCCTTTTGCTTATTATCTCTCCTTTGCTGATTATCAGTTATAAAAAGATACCATCTCACCCTCTGAAGTCACAGCAATTTCATGTTGGGTGAAAAGATTTCTGTGTACTCCCCCTGAGACTGAATGCATTAAGGTGGTGCAAACATCTAAGATGCCATATTGACATGAAATTTAAATCCTTCCACTTGTAACTACAATAGTTTTGGCACTGTGTCTTTTACCTTGATTACACAGCTTGACACTAGAATTTTTTTTTCCTGTTCAACCTACAAACAATGTCTTTGAGCACCACATGTCAATGTCTTTGAGGAACAAAATTTGAAGAAGATATTCATACAGTCCTGGATGGTTATACAGGCAAGATGCATTGCAGCAAACACACTAACTTGCACTTAGCTCCTGATCTGTTTGTTTTATTGTCAATAACTACTATTGACAATAAAATAATTGCAGAGTACTATGGCACTTAGCACTCTGGCTGAGCAAAAAAGAACCATAGTGTTGGGTTTTGGGAAGACGGACTCCTGTCTGACTTCCCTCCTCTCACAAAATGGTATCTTTATGTTATCCTTCTAGCTCACAATTTTCCTTATTAGTGTTGGAGATTTTTGCACTTTATATTTGAGAGTTTCTGTCTCATGAGATGCATTGTGATGCCCCTAACTTATGAATTTCCATGCCAGTTGAAATAACTAATCTATTTATTCCAATATTCCTCCATACCTGGGTCCAGTAGTTCAGGACACTTTCAGTGGTGACCAAAAGATAATTATAGAGCAATGGAGTCACATATATAAAATTCTTATCATAACCAGCAATTTACAAATTAGCTGTATATTCAGTCATAAGATTTCTGTTTGCCTGAAATTCTTCAAACCAGAAGATAATTTCTTGGCCAAATACTGAATCTAAGTTTGGATGTCTTGTTTTCATACACAGAATTATGGAATGTAATAATTTCAATATTCATAAAGTTTCTAATTCTAAATAGTTTGGGGGTTTGGGGGGTTTTTCTTTTTTTTTTTTTCCCTTCCTTCAAAAATATTACATATTTTGTCTGATTTTTCTCTGCATGCTTTGGAGATAATTGTTTGCATTTGCAATATGTGTGGGCATAACATCTGCCTCAGAGTGAGTTGCTGTGTTCACTACTCAATGAAGCAGTGAAGCATTTGAAATGCAGGAACATCCCTCAGACATCATTGGTAGTTAATGATTCTTCATGCTCTGAATGTTGCATCTCATGCATCCTGTGCCTATTAATCTTAAAATAACACACCTCACTTTATCAGTAGTCTCACTAAGAAACATACCCAACAAAACCAACAAAACCTGAGAGGAGCCTTTTGAGAAACAATAATGCATCTTTGTCATTCAAAAAAGAAAAAAAAAAGTTGAGATTATTCTCCCTGTGTTCCTCTGTAAATAACCAGCATTTAACTTGGAGCTAGTCATGGCTAATCAGGCTTCATACACAGAACTCAAAATTAGCAAATGTCCTGCTGCTCTTTTCTGACAATCTTTTTTGGGTTTTTTTTCCCATATCCATCCTGGTGTTTGGAAATGAGGCAAGCATTAGGTTAGTAGGCTGAACAGCTAAGCAGATGTGAATAAAAATCAATGATAAATGCAGTATTCAGGAGCATGGAATGAATAAAAAAGGCTAGATTAACAAATTCAGATCAAATTAAGAAAGAATTTGAAATCTGTCCAAAATGAGGGTGCACTTTCAGAAAAGAATAATATATTCTTAAAAGACTGTTGGGGAACATTTTAAAGACAAGATATTTTAATCCAAATTTTGAAGATAAATATATTTATATTTATTTTAGTATTTATCTGGAACTCTAGCTAAAACGTTGCCTTTCCTAACTGATGCAGTCTTTTTACAGTCAAGGTTCTTAAATAACAAGATACGTTTTAGTAACTAAGTCCTTTCTGTGAAACACTGTATGGTAGTCTCAAAAAGGAAAAGTAGGTAGATTTGAAGTAACCTGTGGTACTATAGAACTTCCCAGTAGATTTGACAAGCTTTTCCTTCTCATATCCTGAATGCAAATGAGAGTGGCTTGCATTAAATATCACCTTAAAAAGAAAACACTTTCAAGGCTGCCATCAAGGTAAAAGGAAAAAAGAGAAGGCAACAGTGAAACTCTTGCGCAGTGAACTATGGACTTGGTGCAAATGGCTACAATAGTTAAAGAAAACTTAGGGTCTCAGTGCTTTTTGAATCTTGAAATAGTCTATTATAATATTCACTTTGAATCACAATTTTTCTCCCAGTATAATATGCAACAGCTTTATACCAACACATGAGTAATAATAAACCTAAAAAAGAGATTAAGTAACGCAGAAATTGAAAGATTAGGATTTTTAAAACCCGCTCATCTGTATCAAGGAGGATCATAAAGATTTTCAAGTGGAACACAGTTTTTACTAAGCTAAAACCTGAATTATATCATTTAATAAAAATAATAATTTAAATTATTTTTTCCCAAGGTCATACAATACACAGGAACTTGAGAGTTGCATGTCAGAGTTTCAAAGCATATAAAGAGGTATTAAGAATTAGAACTTGATTTCAAGTATTTGCAAGACTTTTCTTCCTCAATCTTCAGGCTTTTGAACTGGTTTAAAAGTCAAAATGATCATTAAATATTTTTCTATTTTCTAGTTTGCAACCAGGCTGTCCCTAAAAAAACACTGTGGTGGAGAAAACAATATTAAAATAATACAGAATTTGAAAATTTAAGGCTAACACATAATTTATAGAAATATCCTACTCAAACTAACAAAAATTTGAAATCTTTTGAGATTCCTCTGGACTTTCTTAGATTTCAGCTTGTTAAGGACTGGGTTGATGATGACACATTATATACAAGTAGTTCAGAAATTCCTAAAATAAAATTTCCTTAAAATACATAACTGAAAAGTAAAAGAAAACAGTTGATCTGTCTTTAGAGCAGTGGATTGATTTTCCCATTTAAAAAGCAGGTTATATGGTGCAGTTTTTATGTATTAGGAGACTATCCTTGTTAACCAATGTTTATTTCAGCTAAACAAAAGAAAAATCATTTGCATCTAATCCATTATGGATCTGATCTGGAGCTTGTGGAAATCAGCTGTTTTGTAGACCAGTATGGTCTCTGGGTCAGGCCACACATGAAGGAAGAAAATGCTTCTGGCTTCAGGAAAAATGTGTTATTTCTTTTTTTTTTTTCCTTTAACATCCTGTAAATCTTGCAGATTTGGAATAACAGCAATATGATATACTGGCAGAATTTAATTTACATGTTGAGAATGTGAAACTGACTTATCAGATGCTGAACCACAAAATAAATAAAAAGGTGAGACTTAACAAATAACATCATAAATCTTTATCTTAAGTCACCAGATTCATGAAGTGTAAGATAGTGGCCAATACAGATTTATGATGATTACATATTTCTATTTCTGCTATTCAAAAGTTCTTTGATGGCAATATGATCATGAATGGCTTTGCTTGGTGGGTTGCATACAATGGAGTGCATTCTTCTTTCAGATGCCTATAATTATTTTAAATATTTATCTATTTATAAGGAATTCAGCATCATTCAACTACACTTTTCATTATTCTCTGGCCACTGCTTTAATCAGCATCCCGGAAAAAAGCACCAAATGTTTTTGAACACCTTACTGAAGATGCAGGGAAGGATATCTCTGATTTTCATTCAGTTTAAAGAAGAATAACTTAATATTTAACAGTGACAAAACTCATCAGGAAATAGTTTTGAGTACAATCCTACTCTTTTTATTCATGCTTATTAATTGTAAGTAAATTGAATCAAGCGATTACCCTTTAAGTGTTGGCACTAGCATCCAGGTTTTCAGAAATCTTCCCAAACAGTCCAGAACACAATATACCACTTGCTATTTTAGAGTTAAAAGCAGAGTAGGAAACAAACCTTCAGCATGTTTCTAATGAAACAGAGTGGGATTGAAAGTGTTGTAATAAAATTGCCAAAGGGAGTAAGTTCTCAAGGCAAATCAGGCACCGTTCAAATACTAAATCTTGTTTTGCATTCCAGCAAGCAGAAAAAAAGGGAGATGCAACAAAGAAAACAGACATCATCTTAGATTAGTCCAACGCAAATGAAAGAAAGAACGCAAGCTGAAAATTGTAGAAGAGTTGATTTCACTACATGTTTATGTTAATAGGGTATTTGACTTTTGAATGCTTCATAAACCCTGTTATGTTCAATGCTATTTGAGGTAGTAAAACAGCTGGAACTCTGCCAGATGCTTTAATTGGAATCAGCTTAGGAGGCACTGACAAGGTTTTCTAGTGTTTAGTTTCAACCTTATAATAAAAATGCAAAATTATGTGCTATATATTTTTTGTTCCTCTCTGGTGTACGCCCATAAAGGTGAGACATAGCTGTGCTAGAAAATAGAATAATTTTTTTCTCACATGCCTCAGGCCAATGTTTTAAGAGGGCAGTGTGAGTAGTGTCGCTCATAATGAGAGGTTTCCTCACAAAGGAGGCTGCAGAGACTCACCACAGAGCTCTCCTTTTTTGTACATCTTGGCTATTGATTAGGCCAGTGTGTCAGATGGCCACAATGACACCAGAGGTGTTAGCAGTATGTGACTAGGGAATGGGATCAGAGGGCATCACCAAAGAAATATCAGAGGAGCAGTCTGATTACACTCTTTATCTAACAATAAATTAGAGGGTTGCAGACCAGGGCATTTTGCCATACAGAAGGAAAGGATTATTGTTTTGTGGAGCCAGCTCTGCAGGTTTGTCCATATGGAGGAACCTGAAAGACGAAATTTTGTCCCAGGAAACAACTGCACTCTTTGAGCCTCTGAAACTGATTAAAATCTTTGATTCAGGACTATTAAAAGAAGATTATTCATTCATTATCTATAGCTATAAATTAATAGATTAAAAAATCTTTCTCCCTTCAGATTGTCTGCATGATCTCTTGAAATTCTATACTTGATAAATGTAGGTCATACAGATATGTAACAAATATAGATAAATGACTTTCACCAAAGCTGTTAAGACAGGAATGAATCCCAGGATAGTGTTACATTGTCAAGAGGCCAAAAGTAGTCAAGAAAGTCATGTCTGGAAAACATAGCTTTCAGAGTTTTAATAGAAAATCTTCACCTTGGGAAACTTCACAGAAAGTACCACCTGCCCTGTCCATCCCCACTCCATGAAGGCATTTTTTGCAGGCTATTTATTGTCATTACCAAACCTTGCCATAAGTGCCACTGCTGCATTCAATGCAGTTCCTCATCAGCTTCAGTGTTTAAACACATAAAGTGAAAACAAGAATGAGAAATAGCAAAAGCCATCTTTGTTTGCTATTTGCAAATATCATGACTGAGTAGCACAAAGGTACTCACTGAGATAGAAATAATTTGTCCAGGCCAACAGAAGTTTTATAAACTTGCTCCTAGCCATAGGTTCAGGTTTTACAAGGATCTGTAATCTCAGACACATAAAGGCTTTTGAGTTCTCTGGCCTGGAGATTTAAGGGAAAGGCAGATAATTTGACAATTTGTCACTAGCTCAGTGCTGCAGCCCAACAAATACACTTGTGGCATTACCTGTAAGAGGACACAGCTTTTGTACTGACTTAAAAGTGCAGTGCTTCAAGACTTGTAGGGGCTTCCTTTGACCTCAGCTTATATTCAGCTTGCTTTAGGTATCTTAGCAATTGTCTACCAGTCAGGTACCTACTGCCTAAATTTACCTTAGCTTAGTTTTTCACTTTTGCACAGCACAGTGCGTAATGCTAATTAATAGAAAGTTGTAATAACTGTCAATTCTATGCAGACTGAATTCTTTATGACCCTGGAATATAAATGGGCTGTGAGACAGTATAGGTATAGGAGGATATAGAGGCTTTAGACTGTGAAAACCCATAAATCTTCATGGTCAGTCACTGCTTATTAAAGGGATGCAACCTTGAGAGACAGGTAAATCAGTCCCAGAGGTAGCAAAAAGGACAAGAGAACAAGTATAATGGGGAATTCAGAACCAAGGAAGAAAGTGAGAGAGAGCACATTCTAGTAGATAATGTAAAGAACTTAGTGACAAGTGGATAGAAAATTGAGAACAGAGGTAACCCCAATCCATAATTGTGGATTGCTTCCACAATCACCCTGTCAGAGGCTGGCATGCTGAGGAATCACTGTACCTCTCTCCCTGATTCTTTTTCAGTAAGCTGGTGGGGCACTGGAAAGTGAACACAGAGGAAAGGGAAGGAAATATGTTCAAAATGTGTAGCAGTAAGATAAAGGATTTTTGCCAGTAATAATTAGGTCATTCAGACTATGATTTTTAGTTAAGTTACAACTGCAATAATAACTGTTTATTGTGTTTGATTAGGCTGCTAAGACTTCAATTAAACTAACAATACATTTTGACTCTGCATATAAGTTATGGCCCCATTTTTTGACAAATGCAAAGTTTTGAAAGAACGGGTGAATACCACACGTATGCACCTTGGTTTCTCTGAAGAAATACAGAAGTCTGTGGAAAAAGGAAAATAAAGGCTGTATTTAAAAACTGGTAAGAACATATCTCTGTGTATTTATCATATCATTGACATTAAAGATCATTCAGTGGCTATCCCAGCTGCTATTCAGTATAATCTCCTACTTGTTATGATTGATAATTTTACATGTTTAGTTGTTTCTCAGGAATCTCATTCTGCAGGAAAATAAAGTGAAGGCAAAGTGATAAAATACTCCCATCTACTCCAAAGTTAGAAAAGAATTTCTGCCAGTAGTCTGTTTTTTACCAAAATTCTGTTCTGAGTGATTAATGAAGCTCAAAAAAATGAAAGAAAAAATATTTAGGTTTCTCTTTGCAGGTTCCAACAGAACCTGAAAGATCCTGAAAGATTCTCATGGTAAAAAATGTTGTCAAGGAATCAAGACTCACCAGCCCTTATGATCCTTGCATGAGGTTGGTAAGAAAGCAGCAACAAGAAGCTAGGGTTTGTTTATGTTGTTTGTCTTGCTTGTTGCAGAGTTTTTGCTTCCCATTCTGAAAGGTCAGTTAAGAGTAACTGGTATAATTGGGCCAACTGGTTTTTGCTCTAGAATGCCCTGTAGAACACATGAAAGCAATCTTCTGTGTTCAGCATCTGTCTGATGGAGTTCAGTATTTTTTCATGGTTATAATCATACCTAATTCAGGAACACCTTCCTTAACATGAGGTAGAAACAGGAAGTGACATTGTTCTCATCAGTGTCTAATTCCATATTACATCACTTCATTTTCAGACGCGGCAAAGAGAAATGTTATTAATACATTTTATCTGCAATGCTACAACTGCATTACAATGGTAATGAAATTTCCTTTTTTTTAGGTGGCAGAAATGATTTTAAAGACAAGAAAGAGTTTAATTGATGACCTAAAATCATCCTCCTGCTTCAGAGAAACACAGCTGAAAAGTGCTGTCCAACTGAGCAGCTGACAAGAGATAAGCAAAAGTCGAACATCCAGCAACTCTAAGATTATCAAAAGCTGAACATCTAGTATCTACCAGTAGATAGCAGACAAGGTTGAACAACAGGAACTGAATGAAGGGGAAGAGAGCAGAAAACAAATTATAAAATAAGTTTAGCACAAGTGCAGAAGAATACATCTAAAAGGTGCTGCAAAACTAGATAAAATACAGTTTGAATTCTGCATAGTTTGTGTTTGCTTAGTCTCATTTTTTTGAGGAAGGGTAATGCAACTCCTAAACATTTCCCCTAAAAGCAGTAAGGTGCACTAAATGAAGCATATTTGAATGGGGGTAAATCATCAGCAGGCACTTGTTCTGACCAGGACAGTATTGATTTTTGCGGTAGTCAGGAGGGGCATGGACAGGGCCCCGTGGTAATTCTATACTACTTCATGCCGTGCAGAATGGACAGAGAGGGGTTGTGTCCCTTCCAACATGGGCTAGTGGCAGACTGTGTGGTTGTGTGGTGACAGGTTCCACATGGGGAGCATTTTTGAGTAAATTGTTTGCCTTTTATACTCTGTTATTAATATTGTTGTTAATGCTCATTTTCTTATTTCATTCCTGTTTCTAGTAAACTGTTCCTATTGCAACCCATGATCTATTTTGTGCCTCCAGTTCTCCTCTCCATCTCTCTGCAGGGGAGGGGGTGTGGGAAGGAAATGAGAGAGCAGCACGCAGCCTGGTGTGTTCCAGTGGGAACAGTAAATTGGGGAACGCCATTCCTAAACCATGACACACTATAATGCCCATCTATGGAAACATGTTTGAGGGAGCAAAAGCCTGTGAAAATGGAAAAAAATATGATTCCTTAATTTATTTCAGATTGGAGTACTATTTATAGTGAGCTTTCTTCATCAAAATAGTTTTGAGAGTTCATTGTATGCACCTATTTTAAGTTTACCTATTAAGAATCTTATTTTTGCCCCTGTCCAGACAGATAGGTTATACAATGCACACCCATGGTCTGATGTGTCCATCATACAAAGAAATTGAATCAAGTTGTCTGTCTGATGATCAGGATTACTTTGTCATGTGAGCACTGTTGATCTGTGTCTGTGCCACTGCAAGTGCTTTTGTGACACTTACTGTGTTTATGCTGTGGCTGTTGATTACACATATAGCTCTGTTAAGGCCAAAGTATCAGGACCATAATTTTGACATATCTTTGACTCCAGCCAAAGGTTTTTGCTTACTCTGACTCAAAAAACTCTAAAAGGAAGGCAATATTTTTTGGACAACCAAGCTGTAGCTATTTCAGCATGTGTGCTAGGCTATACTGTCTCATACAAGAATGGCCTTCTTTACTAATTTAGGTTATGAGCATGGTGGACCATCTTGATGCAACCCTCCATCAGCCACTTTGTACATACTATGCACAAGAAAAGCCAACTCATTATTTCTTCTTTAATCAATCCCATTATGTCTAAGCTGACCAATTTTTATGCAAATAAAAAAGGCGTTGTAACATTTCTAAAGGTACTAAATATTTGAGTAGGTGATATAGTTTACAAATACTAAAATCTGGTAAATTGGTAATGTATGAGCATTTGATATTCCTGCCATGCCCTGCAAAGCACAATGCTCTAAACTGCACTTCAACTTCTGAGAAATGTTATAGGGAATTTTTCCAAGGGCCAAGGCTTTTCTTACCAAGCCCTACTTCCTGTAAGGAAAGCTGACTGTTAGTAAGGTATTCCTTATTTCTAATCAAAATATGCCTCTAAAATATTGCGACTATATGAATTGTTAAGCATATGACTAGGAAAGGAGCTGTATGGGTGACCACATGTGTGACAGAAATCTGATTGTAACCAGCATCCAGCATGTGTTGGGTACATATTTTTTGAGTATGAGGCTATTTCATACTAAAAAAAAAAATCAGAAATGTAGGAACTATAACTTGCCACAGGATTTATTCTGCTAAACAAGCACATTTAAAATAACTCAAGGTGTGCTTCAAAGGAATTTCTATATTTAAAATGAGTTCATGTTCTCAAGTGTGCGTGTGTATGTGGGGGCAGCACAGTTTAGAGACTGATATATTTTGTGACATGCAAGTTACAGGAAGGGGATTCAATGTACCATTTCATGTATCATCACTTAGTGCTGTACATCATTTATGAGCTGGACAATCTAATTGTCATTTCATCACTTCCAGCAGGATGAGGCAGGAAACTGTTGCCAACTGTTGAAATTCTGCCTTTGCTTTGAAACTGTGTAGAGGAAACAGAAAGAAGAAAAAACTGCTTGCAGTGGGAGTTTTGGGAGCTGAAAGGTGATCTCTAGTCCTAAAAACTATGATAAATTAGGAATTGATGTTGTCTGAGTGAACATGTTACTGCAGACTGGTTAAATAAAGGAATGTAGGCTACTAAGCTAAAGCCCATAATAGCGATTTTTCGTCTGTGCTTTAAAGATTAATTTTGTGACAGCATTGCTGTGCCAGAGCACACACCTCAAACATTAAACAAATTCTTGAGGAGTTTATTCCCCGTGCAATAGAAATTTTTCAGTCTTTGGTGTGATATACACTAAGCCTGAGATCATCTCCCTGAATTATCACGAGCTGCAAATAGGTAAACAAGGTAACATATTACCTTCTTTTTACAGAATAAAAAAATCTTTGTTAAGTAGAGAATTATAATGCTGCTCTTTCAGAAGAATGAGGAAAGTAAAACAGACAGGACAGCTCCGAGTAAAAAGGAGCAGATGTGAACTGCTGGTCCTGATTCTGTTTAATCAATAAAGACAAGGTTCTGATACACAGGTACAAGTCTAAAGCAAAGACTTTTCATGATGGAAATATTTTTGCTATTTCCTTGTCTGGACATAAAGTGCAATGAAACCAGAAAACAAAGTTGACTCTGTGTATCAGCAAGGATATCCTATATTATAAGGGAACCATGAAAGAGGATTTAAAAGCCAATCTTTCTTTCTCCCTCTTATCACAGGGGTTGCAGAGGCACTCTATTTTTCTTTTTTATTCAGTTCTACAGGCTCTTTGCATTCTGGATGGCAGAGGTGTAGATACAAGTCAATTAAACCTGTGTCATCTTTCAAAGTTGCCAGGCACTGTTCTTTTCATTATGGTTGCACACTGCTCACAAACACTTTTGTTTGGTTTCTTTGTAAATTTCTTTAGTTTGCCAAAAGACTGTAAAAATAATTCATATTTCAACAGAACTGAGCTATTTAAAAAATAGTCCATATTTATCAGTAGTATGAATAGGCATTTTTAGTACAGTCACCTGATGCTAGGATTTTCAAAAGAGTGTGGAACATAATTCCTTTAGACTGCCTAGAAAATCCCAGCCTGGTTTCCTAGCAGCATACAGAATATATTAAGAATACAGCTATGTCAGGAACTTCTCATAACTATATACAGGCTTGATAAAGCATTTTGCTTAATTCCAGGAATTGGTTTAAGTGGTCTACAGACTTTGCAAGGCATAAATTCCACTCAGAAAATAGTTTTTTCTCCACAATAATTTTCCTTGGAAAATGCCTTTAGTGCAAAACGAAACTTACTGCATAAGTCTCCCTTTTGTGTATCTTCCATAAACTTCAGACAACCCTCTCCTGAAATAATCTTATCTCTTCAAAAAGTAATAGTTATTGCCCTATGCTGGAGTAGAATTATCTAACTTTTCTCATCAAATCTCATTATTTTAACAGATAGAGCATGGTCTAATTGTCTCCACACTAAGAACCCTGGCTAATCAAACAATTTAAAAACACTTGGCTGATAAAGGCTGATACAGACTGAAAGAATCAGCAAATCTTTGGGAGAAGTCAGCAGATATAACCAGTATGCCTATCTTTCAAGTTTCTATTGAGATTTTTCCTTATATTTCCAGTGCATCGATTTTATGAGCATCCGTGTGTGGTAAGTTATTTTGATCAACATTTGTCAGGGTGAGAACAAAGATATAAAACTACATGAAAATTTACAAAAAGGTTATGATGTAGAATACCTGTTACTTGAACTCAAGATGTCCTTGACATTTAGATTCAGTGCTCTTTCAAAATATTAGAGGCAGGATTCCCAGGGAGTTCTATGTTCTACAATGGAGGCACAAAACTACAAATATACAGCTCTGCGATAGGAGTTAGCTGGCATCCAGGGACTCACCACAATGACAGTGGGGTCTGGTCTGGTTGCCAGAGATTTTCCATGATTTGTGACAGTTTTGCCAATCATTAGCTCCCAAACCATTTGCCATTCAGCTGACATAAAACCCAGCTTAAACTGGGGGTATCCTTGTATAGGCTCCGCCCCAGAAGCTGAAGACTTTCAGACTCCTTTCTTAAACAAAGTCAGAAACATGTTATTTCTCATTAGGATGGATTTTCTAGCTCCAGGCAATGCTCTGGTCTACTTCAGAGCAGTAAATAGGCGACTGGCAACAGCTGCAGGAAACTCATGCTCAGTATGAATAAAAAAAGGTCAAATATCTAGGCCCAATTTCCTCTGCTGTAAACCAGAAATCTTATTACCAACTTACACACTTCTATTGAAGCTCTGTGATCCTTGGATGAAAATCTCAGCATATTGTTACATTATCTTTGTTCCATGCACTATCTCAAGGCCTGAGTTCAGCCAAGAAGCATGCTTCCTTAAACACTGCCAATTGCACAGTGTCTGGCACTCCTCAATTAATTCAGAATTTCTATTTTTAAAACAAATTCCTCTCCACATTCATTAAAAAAATCCAAAAACCAAAACAAATGAAAACCCCACTAGGAAGGCAATAGTCTTAGTACAAAAAATGACAAATACTTTTGGAAGAATTGCCAATCAAATTTTACCTTTTGGATTTTACGACTGAAGAACTTTAGGAAAGAAACCCTGAGGAGACATGTGGGTGACTATTGCACTGGGTTTTTCACTTTGCCACATGAGTTTAAGGAAAGCTTCATTTATTAGTACTCCTTGTTGAACCTGTTAAATAGAAAAAATCTGCAAAGGGAATAATTCTACCAAAATTATAATGTTTTACCAGGGTTTTCTCTAAAGATGTATATTTTTTTTTCCTTTTAGCAAGCTTATCCTGAAGCTCTTTTGTCAACCAGTATTGTCACCATTCAGCTTCACAACCTCATTTTGTAGGGCTTGACCAAGACTTTAACTTTATAATAATTTTTAAATTGATGAAAATTATTAATTCAATCTTAAAATTATAGCCACCCAGTGCTTCACTATTATCAGTATACCTCATCCTCACGAAATAGAAATAGACAAATAATCTGGATCTATATTAAGGATGGGAAAGGGCACACACTCAATACATGTGGACCATGTTCCAAGACTACTAAGTTTAGAACTGATTTAATTGTACCTTTACAAGAAACACCATGTAGAGCTAATTGGTTGGTCCCAGTGCAGGTATCTTTAGCTGCAGAACCAGAAAGTTATTCTGTTACCCATCATATGGTTTTCTGGCATGAAGGGTCCAGGTTTATTATATGCTTTGGCTCCTGAATTTAATTGGAGCAGTCTTAATTCTAACCTGTGATGTAGACACATTTTGAAATGTGAAAAAGAACGACTTACCTCCACAAAGGATTATAGGACATATGACTATTTAAGTGGAAGTTAGGCACTCAAAACCCTACGAGGATCAGGATCTTTCTGATCTAATCATGGTCCTAAAAGGCCAAGCAGGGAACTGGTTTTCACCATTGATTCCTGAAGTTGTTGCTGTTTTCACCAGAACATCCTAAAGAGGTTTTCCATTGAAGTTGTTTTTGCAGAAGAATCTATCTATGAAAGAGCTTACATGCTTTTGAAACTCTCCAATTTGACTGTTCCTGCTGCAGCTGAAAGCATCCCTGGGAATGTCTCATACCATGGCCTCTTGTTGAAGAAAGCTTGCACATCTTTCCTGACATCAGATGTGGGCTGATCTCATAGCACTGCATGGAGAAGAGTGTTTGATCTGAGTATTTATGCAAATAGGTACAAACCAGGCAGCTGGAATCATAAAAAACCTGAACACACAGTTTTATTGGGTCCACCCTCAAAATGTATTTTTATGGAATAGCAGCAGAGCAAAGAATAGAGCCTTAAATATTAATACACCCCCCTGGCCAACAAATCCCAAAGCATATTAGCTTTTTTTTTTTTTTTTTTTTTTTTTTTTTTTTTTTTTTTTTTTTTTTTTTTTTTTTTTTTGTTGTTAAATTCAGACACATTTTTTTGGTCTTCTTCCCTCTTCAAAGCAACATTGCCCTTATTGCAGTGAAACAAAACAAATGAAAGACTACTAAAAAAAGGATGGCAAAAATTTCCTTTAAAAATTTTTTTTCTATCTCTTGACATAATAATTTTTCCACATGATCTGGATGGTAAAGCTGCTAGAGGAATGACCTTGTTAAGTATTTCAGTTTATGCTTCCATCTTCAAGAATTTGAGGTGGCTTATGAGCCAGGAAATGTAAAATACAAGAACATAACTTAGAGCAAATACATTTATTTTATGGAATAAATAGAAAATTGTAGCTTCTTTCTATGGCAGAAGCCCTAAGTTATAAGAGTGTAATAAAATCAAACCTGAAATTTCCAGTTTTATATTTTTCTCGTCAGAGGTAGACTTAATAAGAACTGCCTTTGGTAGAAGGCATCTAAAAGAAAAGCAAATAAAAGGGGGAAATAAGTGAGGGGATTTATTTGTTTGTTTGTTTTTTTGTTTAGTGTCACTGGGAAGACTTCCATTATTGACATAGTTTTATTGAGGGCAAAGATGTTTTACAGTACAGCTAGAGAAAAGTGCCTTCCACACCTGATCTTAAAATTCAGTTCAGTGTGTTCAAAGCCAGAGCACAGGAAGCCATACAGATTACAACAGACCATCTTCCATAAAACTTGTCTTCAGAAGTATTTTTTCAAGGCATTAGGGGAAACATGGAGTGGATGTAGTGAGTTAGATTTCAGTATTCCTTTGCTGCCCATTTTTCCCAAAAATATTACTTCTTTGGGAACTATCTGATATAGAGTTAAAACCTTTTAAAATTACTACCCAGAAAATCAAGACTTGGGCTGAAATCTAGACTTGGTTGACCATCATAGCTATATATCTAACTTTAAGCAAGGTAAAGAGGTCCTTGACAATGTATGCTTATGCACCTTTCTGTATAGGGACATACGTATCCCAGCCAAATTTGTAATTTTAGATAGATATTTCTCATGATAAGTTTTCTATTGCAAAATGTGCAGTATGTGTTTGGAATAATGTCATAAAAAGCATTCATGTGCCATAAGACAGATATTACCTATTGAAAAATGCATTGTCTGTGATCATTTTTAAAAGGAGAAAAATATTTCTGCTTTCTCTAAATATTGTTTTATGGAAATGGTAAGAATAAAACCCATTCAAATTTTATTGATGCTTCTGGCCTTGGTGTCTCTCCCCAGTCCACCATATATTTGCCAAAGAATTGCATACATTGTGGTTTTGTTTTCTATAAATGCAAGATGTAATTTTTTGGTCTTAAAACCATCACTTACCTTTTTGTTTGTGTTATTTTCAGCAGAAATTTGGGATGTTTAGCATACCTCCAGAGTAACATATCTTTTGTCACTAATTATATTTTTTTCCTAGCAATGCTGTCACAGAAACATAAAAGATAGGATCATTTTAACATAGTGTATGGTGTGGTTTCTAAATTTTTTTAAGCTAAACTGTGATTAAATTCCAGATAAATATAATATATTGGCAAATAGAGGGTCTTGACAAAGAAATTCTAATTTATATAATTTTATAGAGAAGGCTAGTTAAATTGCCAGAGAGGAAAAAAAAGGACAGCAGAAATGATGACTTTAAATTAACCTGCTGAAGCCATGCTACATAGTGCCTCTTTTCCAAGCTATATGGAAGATTGAAAGCTGACTGGTCAGAAACATAGGTGAAAAAAATAAGAAGGAATATTCGGTGCAAATCACAGTGTTATTTAATAAGGCAGTGTTCAATAAAGAAACCACATGCATTTGAAGGAGTTGCAAGCTTTTAAGTGATTTAATAGCCCTGCCTGGTGTAGACACAGAGGGGATGTGTTGGGCTTTATGCTGCAGTGTGAAGCAGAGTATGACATGAGTGCTTTGGCAGGCATCACGCTTCCTTTGACCAGCAATATTTCACCGTCGCTTAAGCAATGTCTTTCCACTGAGAGGCAAAGCTTGAGTCCTGACTCCCTTTTAGTTAATGCCATCAGTTCTTGGGAAGAGAGGCTTTCATATGCTGCCAGCCCCAGTGTGGGCATTCATCTTCCACTCATCTAAGTGTTTTCATCTCTGTCAGATGTGTAAGGTATTTTTAAGATGCTGGTAGATCTAATGTTGCAGAAACGCCCAGTGCTCTGTCAGGACTGAAGTTAATTTGTGTTTCAACAGCATCTCACCGAGATGATAGTTCTGAGGAAAAATTATATACCAACCTCTCTTTCTCTTTCCTTGCTTTGTTTTTTTGTAGCAGTAATGACTATGCTCCCTGGGGTGGATCTGACAAAAGAGCTGAGGGAGCTAGAGCTGTGGGATGAAACAGTAAGCACACTCTGTTGTGCAGTGAGGGAGGTAAAATCTGTCCCATGACAGCTGATCCTGGCACTGCATCACCCACTGGATGAAGTTATCTTTGTGAATATTTTATCAGATTTATAGGGGGCATGACAATATAAGCACGAAACCAATACAGGATTTTTTTTGTTTTTTTGTTCCCCCAAGAATATGTAAAATCGAGATATGGAAAAAAGTAATTTCTTAGCAGTGTTTGAATCTTGTTTTAAATGAGGAAAAAAAAAAAGTTGAGAAAAGAAAAAGGTGCAATGTTTTAATCTCTATTAAAATCTATCACATCTACTGTGTCAATGAGATTCTTGATACAATCCAATTTAAGCATAGGTTTTCCAGTGTATTGATATGCAAAAGGTTTCTAAATATGTGCATTTGTGATCATATACACCTAAAATCTCTTTCCCTGTTTTTCTTAGAATCATAGAATCAATTAAGTCAGAAAAGAACTCTAAGATCATGGAGTCCAATCTTTGATCAATCCCCATGTGTATTGTGACTCCACAATCTCCCTGGGCAGTCCCCTATCTTGACAGTCCTTTCTATGTAGAAATTGATTCTAATGTCCAGCCTGAACCTTTCCTAGCATGGCTTGAGGCTATGCCCTTTTGTCCTGTTACTTGTTACCTGGGACAGGAGGCCCCTACCTTGCTAAAACCTGATTTCAGGCAGTTGAAGAGAGTGAAAAGGTCACTCCTGAGCCTCCTCTTCTCCAGCCTAATCAACCCCATATTGCTCAGTTGTTCCTCACAGGACTTACACACTAGAAACCTTCCTACCAGATCAACTTGAGATTAGAAATCTGAATTTTCTTTCACAAAATAGTTTTGCCATACTAGAAAGTAACTTCTGAAAGTCACAAATGCAATATAAAGTATATCTTACTTTTTTCTGACATCCATACTAGAGCTCTGGAAAAGTAGAAGACTGCCACAGTAGAAAATTAATTTCTTGATATGACCTTGCTGTAAAGTTTAGAGAGTTCTGAAACTCATTTCCTGTATCTTCTAGTCATCCCACCTTACTTTGTACTGAGGGATCTGGCTATATTTTCAGAGTAGTTTGTAGATAGACTTTTAAGTGCAAGTGATTTGATGCTGGAACTGTGTTTGTCATTCCTGGTAAACTGGATGATCTAAGATTACAGCTTAAAGGTGATGCTGCAACAGAGGACTGTACAAAAAATAAATGATAATAATTAATCAGAACAGTCTGAGCATGAAAAGTAGCACTACACAGCTCCCCCAGGTGCCTCTTCCTGACTTGAAGAGTTCACCTTGAGGATGAATTGCAAGTTCATTCTCCATGCCCATGAAATTTCCAGTCTCTCTGAGAGGCTCTATTAGCAGCAACTGTGTTTGTAATTTGTAGACGTGTCAGTCAACTAATTTCATATAGACCACTGAACAATTATTAGAATGCAACAATTTGGATTTTTACTGACCCAGGCTGAATTTCAGCTGGTAATTTACATCTGAAAGACTCCATATGGTATTACAAAGTCCCCGAGCCTGCAGTTTCCAACTGTTCATTTAATTCAGGTATGCTTATTAGTTTTAACACATTCACACAGTCTATGCAACTTAGTTTGTAGATCTGCATGGATAAATGCCATTGACTTGCTAATGCACGTGGAAAGCATATTTTGCTAAATTAATTTGTGTGGGCCTAGGACATTAATCAAAAATGGTAGTAATTTCAGAGCACTCAATTTCTTTCCTCTTTTTGTTGGTCCTCGTTTTCAGAGTGGGGGTTTCAATTCACCTCTGGAAGTGTTGCACAGAATCACAGAATGCTTGGGGTTGGAATGGACCTCTGGATATAATCTAGTCCATCCCCTTTCTAAAGCAGGCTGCACAGGTTCACATCTAGGTGGGTCATGAATATGTCCAGAGCAAAGGCTCTACAACCTCTGAGTTGCCTGTCCCCACCCTGTGTCACCCTCGAAGTGTTTTGTGCCCATTGCCCTTTGTCCTCTTGCTGGTCTGAATTGAAAAGAGCCTACTGGGCTACACAGGACAGAGAGCACTACAGATTTAATTAGCATAACCAGTTTGATAACCAAGATGCCTTGGCAAGAACAAACAGAGCTTTGAAGATTACAACAATATTGGTGACAGAAAAAGAAGATTGAATCAGCTTCTGCAAGCAAGAGATGTTGCAAAATATAGGTTTGTTTATGTGATGTTTAGCCTAATAGTTGTAGTAAAAAATTACTAGACTTCCTAGAATTTGTAGCACACAGTAAAAAATGAATTCTGACCATCAGTCAGTCTTCCTGCCTCTCTCTCAATTGTTGATAAGAGCCCATCCCCATCCTCTTGACACCTGCTCTTAAGAGGTTTGTGTGCATTGATAATATCCTCCTTATGCATTGATAAACCATCTCTTCAGCCTAAACAGCCCCAGCTCCCTCAGTCTCTCTTCATAAGAGAGCTGACCCAACCCTTGGTCATCTTTGTGGGCCTCCACTGGACTTGCTACATGTCTTTATTGCACTGAGGAGCTCAGAATGAGACACAGCACTCCAAAGCTGGCTTCACCAGGGCTGACTGAAGGGACCAGATCACCTGCTGTGACGTGCTAACAGTGCTCTTCTCTGTGCAGCCCAGGATACCTCTGGTCTTCTTGGCCACAAGGGCCACTGCCAGCTCATGGACAGCTTGTCCACCAGGACCCCCAGGTCCTTCTCTGCAGAGCTCCAGCAGATCAGCTCCTAGCCTGTACTGGTGTGTTGGATTATTTCTCCCCAGGACCCTGAAACTTCCCTTTGCTGAACTTGATCGGGTCCCTCTCTTCCCAAACCGCTGTCCTTACAAGTTTGCTTTTGCCCTCATTTTTGCTCTGCTGTCCAGCCTGACCCTGTCCAGCCACACAAAGCTTGAGGCTACAGCTTGCTCCTGAGAGCCCTGGTATGCCTTGGGAGAGGGCTCTGCCAACAACATGGAAGCTGTGTCAATTTACCCTTCCTGTGGCCTGGACTGTACGCCCAGGAGCCAGCAGCTGCTTTCTAGGAATCTTCCCCTGAATGACGTGGAAGTTTATCCCTGGATATGGAAAATGTGAGGAGGTTCAGAGGGTCCATTTTGCTTGAGCAGATGCTGTGTAGTTTAGATAACTGACCTAACCATTTGTTCAAGGTTTTAATCCTTGGAGAACTACTAAAATATTTGGACACCTGGGAACACGTGAATACTACTGAATTCATTAATGCATTTTTCATCAATGCTTTTCTGGGATTAGCAACTTGAACTAAGAACTTGCCTAATATCAGATTTTATGAGAAGTTTGCGTTCTGCCTAGTTAGAAAAACCACAAGAGAGCAGCCTTTCTTAAGGTTTTTCAGGCCTTTTGGTTGTCAACCAGCAAGCATAGAGAGGCACAAACAAATTAAGGTAGAACTTACCATGCATATCAGATATTTCAACACTTGACAGCGGGAAATTCACTTTGTTTTATTTTATTTACAGGCAGTGCTCAGTCTTGGATGAGACAGAGTGTGTTTGGCCCAGATCTACAAGAGCTAATCAGCATACTAGGAATTAACTAGGAGAGTAAGTGCTGCTATGCTGCATTAGCCTGGGGGCTTTAGGGGGTGTGCTTTACAAAAGTGAGCCCCACAAGGACTTAGGAGGAGCTTGCCTCCACCAAACTGTGAGGAATCCAGATAGCCAGGTCTAGATCATAAGTGTTATTCTACTTCTGGGATCTGAAATGGGCTCTGCACTTCACTGATTGCAGGAATAAGACATAAACTTCCTCCTCCCTGACCTCTTTGACTATCTAGAAACTTTGCTACTGTTGAAAAGACACAAGCACTGCTAGAAGTCTTGTCCAAGCAGCCTGAGCCAAATCTGTACAACGATGGTCAGAGTCAGCAAAATACTGGAAAGAAGGATCTCATTCTAATGCAAATGTCTTGAGAAAGAGAATAAAAGAAGTGAAATATACAAAAAATGTGATATATTACAATAACTCCTAAAAAGAGCATTTTTCAAAGTTTTCTTGAGCTGTCAGCAGCTGTTTAAATTTGTTCAGATGCAATAGGGCAAAATGAAATCTTTTTCATATATGATTATTTTTATATTTTCAGGGTCTTTTTTCCCCCCAGGTATTATCTAGTGACACACAAGATAATGCACTGGGTCCAGGCAGAAACACTGCAAAAAAGATCAAACATTTCACTTCATCATCTTCAAATACTTTCATGCTACCATGGGCAAGAAGAATAGAGGGAAAGAAGCAAAAGGACATTTTAAAAAGGATCGAGGAAAGAAAGAGTTTATACACTGAGCTGCTACAAATTACTGCTAGTAAAGCTGAAAAATCCCCAAATGCTGGAGATGTACCAGTCTGGGAACACAAGTAGAGATTTAAACTTCAATGAACAACCCTGCCTCCCCCCATGCTTGCTTGGAGAAACATAGTCCCTGCTGTTCACCTATTAGTCTTGGGAGGAAGAGAAATGTGCAGATGGCCTATATATGAAATATACATGATTATACAAGTATGATCTATCTATGTGTGAATGCAGGAATGGAAGAATTGAGGGCCAAGACTCATCTGCTTAATTAAAAAAAAAAAAAAATTAAAAAATCCTAAATGTCACAACTCACAGTTAAGGTATGATACAGAAAACCTCAGGGATTTTTTTCTGTTCTGTGTCATGAATTTAGTGTGTTGCTTTTTTTTTTTTTTTAACAGGTGGAGTAATAGGCTTTCCTAATAATGTCTTTAATATTTCATCAAAATGGTAAATGCTTATTTCTGTCATGCTGAGCACATTCTTCAGGATAAAGCATCACTACTTTTCCATCTTACCCCTGCAACATATGATTACTCTCTACTCTGTATTTAATTTTATTTAAGCATCTCAGAACTTTATATAAAGAAGTGGGTATGTATGTAATAAAACAATGAGGACTTCACACCACCCTCTAGTTAGGCTTAGGAAATGTAAGAAGCTTTAGGAGAAAACTCATTTTGTCAAAATTACTTGGCCAGTTGGAACATTAAAGAAATTAAATATTTTGGGCAGCCACCTCAATTTTTACATGCTTATTGTGACATATTCCTTGTCATTAAGAGACAGTGTTCCTTGTCATTAAGAGACAGTGGCAGTGAGAGTGTGATTATTTCAGCAGGAGAGAAACTGCATCAAACCTAATTCTCAGTCACATATAGGAAGGATAAGAAGATCTTAATGTAAATGAGAACTGTTTCAAATGCTGTCTTAATAAACCACAAAATTCTCAGGCTGTTATTCAGTAGCTATTCTTTTTATAACATAATCATTTTCATAGCTGTCTGTTATTTCTTCAAAATGAATTATGATTGTACAAAAAAGCTTGTTATAGATAGAAAAAACAGGCTTTTTGTCCCCTTATTCTAATGATTTTTGAATCAAAATCAATAAAGTATTTCTTGAAGGTTTTTTTAAAAGCTGACAAAAAGATACTGTTGAGTAAGTTTGAAAATACCCAGAGAGGGGTGAACTGCAGAGACAGGTTCATGCAGTGTTTAGCTTCTCCATCTCCCGTGGGACAGTGATCAGATGGAAGGCAGAAAGGTATCAAAAGAGCAGAGTTCTTTTTTCATTTTTTAAAAGCAAAAAAGTTTTCTTTCCTTGTAGTGGGCTTAAGGAATTTTGACCCATTAAGCTCTTTATCTGTCAATTTGTTTTTTCTAATATTACATGACAGATCTCTAAAAAAAGTGGGAAAGGTCAGAGGCAGGAAAATGTGTCTTGGTCTCACTGCTGCAGCAGAGAAGGAGGGTATTGATGGCATTAATTAATGGCAGGAAAGAAGGATCCTGTGTGGGCCCTACCACTAGGAAGAGTCCACAACCTAAAGTACTTAATGTGTGATAGTGGCCCTGACAGTGGGCTGTTAGTAGCCTTCTATATACATTTTTTCTCCTTAAATTTAAATCCACAGTTATAAGGAATTTCAAAATTGATACAGAAATGACAATGATAATAGGGCCACATGTTGATCCTCTATGTGTACTTTTTTAAACATATAAAAAATAAATCAATAGTTTAATGATAGAAAGCTGCAATCCCAGCTGTATTTTCAGATTTTGTATTTGATAGCCACAGGCTGCAGGACAATGTTTGTGACAAACCTGCATTTTGAGGAACCTGTCAAAGACATGACAAAAATACAGCCTGCTTTTTATAGCCTCCAGCAATACCATCTCATGCTCTGATCTCTCTAGATTTTACATGCTCTGGTAGGCAGGTTGAGTGTTTGACTGGCAAACTCCAAGGAAACCCAAAATACTGCTAGTGACTGTGCTGGCTGCTGTGCAGTTACCACTGTCTTTGTTCAACACCAAGCCTGTCACCTGATATATCTGTAACAAGCACTGGCTTCTGGAATAAAGGCTCCAAGTCAAATTGCTTAATCACCCAAGGTCTCATAAGGACCCTACATCAGGGAAAATACAAGATTTACGTGCTGTTGATTTACATTCTTCCTGCAGCCATATTCAGAGGCAGAATGCTTTAGTCCCTGTTTGAAGATTTTCTCATGTGGTGTCTGCTACATCATATTGGTTTTCTGATTTATGCAGTGGAGTTTGGGAAACAGAATTGCTCATAAATAGTCTTCAGTTTCTTCAAGTGTCTGGAATTAGCTTATGATTTAATATTTATGAAATACTTTAGAATCTCTGAGAAAGATGCTATAGAATGCACTTCTAGGGGTAGTTTCAGATTTGCAAGGTCAGGCCATGGCAAAAAAAGAGGTAAGAGAGAGCAGATATAATTTCAATGGATGTATCACATTTAAAAATCTCTGTTAAAGTGAATCCTGGGGCAACCTGCAGATAAGGAAGATGATGCCTCAACAGAGCCTAAAAGAAATTCAAGGGATTTACAAAAGCATATTCTCCTGATGCATGCTTGAAGGGTTATGACTCTACAGGCATGATACAAATTGTTGTGGCTAAACTCTGGCCAGCAGCCAAACCCCACACAGCTACTTGCTTGCTTCTCCACCAGAAGGATCAGAGAGAGAATTGGAAGGGTAAAATCTAGAAAACCCATGGTAAGACAGAGACAGTTTAAAAGGGAAAGCAGAAGTCATGCCCAGAAGCAAAGCAAAACAAGGAATTAATTCACTGCTTCCCATGGGCAGGCAGGTGTTCAGCCATCTCTGGGACAGCAGGGCCCCATCACATGTAAAGGTGGCTTGGAAAGACAAACCCTGTCACAAGACATCCTCAAATTTCTCCTTCTTTCCCCGCTTTCTATACTGATACCATGTGGTCTGGAACATCCCTTTGATCAGTTTGGGTCACCTGTCCTGGCTGTGTCTCCCCCTGCCCTCCCATGCAACGCCAACTTCCTCACCAGCATGGCCGTATGAAAACCAGAAAAGGCCTTGGCTCTGTGTAACCCCTGCTCAGCAACAACAAAAAACATCTCTGTGTTATCAACCCTGTAGTCAGCACACATCCAAAACATAGCCTCCACACTAGCCACTTCAAAGAAAATTAGCTCTACTCCAGCCAAAACCAGCAGATTAATTTCAGAATTACCTGTTAATAGTGAAGTGATAGGGTGTTTGGTTTGTTGACTTTTTTTTAGAAAAATGCAAAATGAAAATTAGAAAAATTAACTTAATTATAACATCATAGAGTCATCAATAGAAGGAGGCCATGCCAACTTGCTAAATAAAATTGATATTTTAAAACAAAATTGCCAGTAATTACAGTAATTTTCTATTCCCCAAATCTCTGGTTGACAATAGCTTCAGATGGTTTCCCATGTCATGTTATAGTTCTAGTTAAAGCTTAGTGTTGCTGCTGAACATTACAATAAATATTGACTATTTTTCTTTGAATGGCTGATAGCATTACAGTCTTAAACAGGGGTCTTTTATTTTTGCAATGGCTTTCTAAAAGGATATTATTATAGCATACAAATATTTGTTATTATAAATATAACAGTAGAGAGATTATTGAGTCCACCATGGAGTCCAGTGCTATCAGTCTCACTCATGAGAAAAAGGTCCCCACAAACACAAAAGTTATTGAGCTTCGCAGAAGCATCAATAATTTTTAAAGAAGCAGCAAAAAATACCTGAGGTGCAGGAAGAAAACAAGTGAGAAGACAAAAAAAATAGAGAGGCAAAGGAAGAAGACTGGAACGGTCACAGCAAAGGCACTGTATTTTTGGGTAATCTCAGCACATTAGTACAGTATGAGGAGTCCTATCCAAACCTGAACTCAGAACAAGTACATATCAGTAGATGGAGATTGTAGTGTCTCCTCTTTGGATGCTGCTAGTGGATTTCCTTTTTTTATCCAGGCTTGAAGGTTTCTCTGCTTACTACAAATCTGCATGTATAAGCTCACAAAAAGCAGAAGAATACTTTACTTGCAAGGTGTAGGGCAATGCTCCTAACACCCCAAATTTAAAATCTCTTTTCTTTGATTATCTTCTTCCTGAAATTTCTTTTACAGGTTTTAGGCAGCAGAATTGTGCTGCTAATTTAAAGCTGACACTGAGTGCACAATATTTTGTTGTTTGAGACTGTGCCTATATGAGCTGGCCAGTCCTGACAGAGTCAGACTTGGGTGCCTGGGGAGCATTGTCCAGCCCAAGTGGAAACAGAAATTCAAGGAGTGACCCAGTTGAACAGCCACTGGTTATAAAGTGGTAGTTGTGCAATTCTGGTCCCCTCCATCTCAGAGAGCATAGTTGAAAATAGTCTGAGGAAAGGCAACAAGGGTTATCAAAGATCCACATCCATGTGAGAAACAAGTAAGTGAAAGAGAAGCCTTCTGTTTGAAAAAGAAATAAGTAGACATGGTATAAGCAGATTTGGGTAGTTAGGGATTTTAAATTATTGTTTCGTGCATCTTTCTTTACCGGAGACCAGGAGAAGAAGGGGTCAAAAAAGAAGCCAGGATATAGGTGAGTTGAACAGTCTGCAATAGTTTAGTTGTGGTAGTCCTTGCCAGAATTTGCTGCAGTTATTTAAGCTTACAAAGATCCCAGAGAAAGACAGTGAAAGTCATTGAAAACAAATCCTTGTGAAAGTTCTAAATATATGTATGATTAGGGATGAATGTATGAGGTGCAAAAAAGTTTGTAGGCAAAGGTTATACTTCAAGGAAAAGTATATGGTAACTCTGTTCTTGTACTCTTGTCAGAGACTTCCTTTTGTTCTCTCTGAGAGATGGACACAGGGCTTAGAGGACCCAGCCAGACCAAAGACAACTCTTATGGTTTAGACGTGCAGTTGGAAAGAAGTCACACCTTAGGCTCTACCTGGGTTGTCCAGGCTTACCAGGCTGCTTTGAACACAGGCAGTAAGAAGCACCTACAGTGCAAAACAGTACTGAAGCATTGAATGATCAATAGGTATTGCATGATAACAGAGGAAAAGGAGCAACAAAGAAAAGACCTGCAGTGGAAAAACAGGAAGTTAAAAGCTGCATGAGATTTGAAGCTCCCTGGAAATAGAAGAGTTTTAAACAGCACTTCACTCTGCCTTTGCTAGCAAGGGACGTCAGAAAAAGACACAGTTTCAGAAAGGTAGTCTTCTTTCTAACAATAGCTAGCTCTGAAACTCTTGATGTGTTTAATAGCTTTCACTTAACTCATGTAGAATAGATTGACTGTAAAACTGCTAGGCATATTTGAAGTTTCCTGTATTCTATGGGAACATTAAATGGATGAGAAGGCTTTTATATATATTTATATATATATATATATATATATATATATATATATATATATATATATATATATTTTTATATATTTTGTCTACACCAATATGGGAAAATACAAGCCTTGAGTGTGGAACTGAGGCTGAAAAACGAGTTTTGCAATCTGGAAATCTGGAACAGTGGGAGGAGGTGCTAAGATGTGGTGAAAGGATGCAATGACAGAGTGTGTGCAAAGACCTAGTGGAACGAGGTGAGACGAGTTCACATGGCAGAATGGCAATGTTTCCACAAAAGGTAAAAAGGTTGTAATTAGGCATTCATTCATTCTAAGCTGAACATTAGCAGGCAGTAAAAAAAGTGCTGCTAGACTCATCCAATCAGGACTGGCAGGAGAAAAGCACAGGTATGATTAAACAAATTAATCTTTCTATTTATTATATGTGTCTATTTCTATTAAATGCATGTGTAAATTAGATAGATGTTCAAATAACATACTAACAAACAAAATTTGAATAGTTTCATGAGAAATTAATATGCTCTTATATTAAAAGCACGTCCGCCCAGAGTCTCAAAGGTGTGAGGCAACAGATACTGAGTCAAAATAATCTGAAAGTCCTGGTAGAAGAGAGATGAAACTCAATAAAATAATAACAAAATATTGAGAATCTCTCCAAAGTGTGTACTGGTTTGCACTACTACAATATAGTGAAAATTGTTGCCTATTTATTCAGAAATATGAAATGCCACTGTGCTCCAATACATTGGGAGACTGGCATTTTCAAGACAATATCTGAATTTATTTTAAATATATTGTAAGCTTTGTACTCAAAGGGTTATCAGCATTGGATGAACATGCTTTCCAAAGAAGCAGAGTTCTTTTATACAGCATTTCACAAAAACTTAATAGATCAAGATACTAGAAGCATCTATTGTCTGTGATCTGATAAAAATGCCTTATCTGATCTGAGACAAATATGTGTACACTGAGGTCCAGAATTAACAACAAATGGGAGACCTTAAAGGGAATAATAAGAACTACTATCAAGCTATGCCTCACACAATATCATTTCCACATCTCAGAATGCAGAATGCTGTATTGAACCAGCTATTTTGCTGTTGTGTGTCTGCCAGGGATAACAATCACCTTTTCCTCCTTGGCATAAGTTAAACAACAAAACCAACTGAATTTCTTGTAATTTTACTAGTGCAGTAATGGAGTTTCATTGACCCAAATAAAAGAATGGGTTGTCTAGAAAATGAATGCATTCAGAAAATGTATTTCATATAATCAGAACGATTTCTGACTGTAAATAATATCACAATTCTTTTTAGGAGTCAAATTTGTCTTTGACAGGATTTTTTTTTCTACATAATTGACAATGCAGGTAGTGCTCCTGATACCAGAGATAGGACGTAGCTGCTTCCTGAGAACATGACAAGGTGAAGCCATTTGCACCCATATGTAGGTCTGTCAGCCCTACAAAAGCAGGGTTGGAATCTAGAAAATTGTGGAAATCACTGCTTTTAGGGAAGAGTAGTTTTTGCATTGTTTCTGGTCAAGAATTGTAAGTGAGAGAAGGACTGGTCCCTTATTTCTTACACTGATGTAGATAAAATTAAACAGTTTTCCTTTTCAAAGTAAATCCTTTTCTTGGAATTTCAGAATCCAATCATTTATGTTTACATTGAGAGGAACTTTGTCATGGGATAAAGGTTTAATCCCCAATACACTGTGCATTTTAATCAGTTTAAATCTTTGCCCGAGAACAGACATTTCACAATCAATGGGTTTTAATAACCTTTTGGGGGGAAATTACATTAAAGGCAAGAAGTAATACTTTTCTGGTTTCCTCTTTGTTACTATTCGTTTTCTATTTTGTTATTAAGAATCTTAGCATGAGACCCAGATCTTAATTTTTTTCTCAGGCATTCATCTGTTCTTGATGATTTTTTCTCATATGAAGTTCTAATCCTCTGTTTGTGACAACATAATTGTTTCCACAGCAGCTAATTGCAATATTTGTAACCACTGATTAGAACTACAGGTGGAGATATGTAGTCAGGATCTACAGAATTAAAAACAAAACAAATCCCAGACTAGCCAAAATAGATGACAGAGAACAGAAGTGTTTTCATAGCTGGGTTTCCAAAGCAACTATTTTTATTTTTGTTTACAGAAACCAGCAGATGTAGGCACCCATTGCAAGCGGAGGACTTCTCTAGACATAGCCCTTTGATAACTCTGCTTCCCTTATCATGGTTTCTTTACAGGAATGGAATATAAGATGATTGGAATTGTAAGGTTTTTTTTTTTTCCTGGAGCCGCAGAAAAAGAAATCACATGCGAACTAATGTTTCTGTCAGTCTGAGGTCTCTTCCTGAATGATTAAAAACTAGAGCAAAGCAGAGAATTTTGCTTTTATCAGCCACCATGTGTTTGCTTAGAGAGACAGTGAAAGAAGGAAATATCAAATAGTTTTACTAGATCACTGAAGAAGGAGTTATTAATTTATAATTTGCCCTACAGGGAACATGTGCTTTTGCAGTGTCCCTCACCAGTGCAGGAGGCAGCTGTAGCTCACCTGTATTTCCGGCCTTCTTGCCCTCCATGCTGGTACATTTTAATTATCCTTCCACCCCTAGCCAGGCAACCCTGAACTGGATCAAGAAGAAATGACACCAGAGTTCACCCCATTATTCAGTTTTCTGGTTCAGCAGATTGAATCTGCTTTTCACATTTTTTCTAGATCTGCAGTTGCAACATTTTTTGATGTGTTGTATGCATTGTGGCCTGGATTTTTTTAATCAGAAATAGGTAGGATAATTATAGGAAAAAAACATTTCAGAGGCAGCAGATCAGTAGCTGACATTTTAGCCCTGAGAATGAGGGTGGAATTTCCAGTGTATCTGGGGAAAATCTTCCTTTCTGCAGAGCATTTTTTTTTCCTTCAGATAGCATGCAGGCAGTTACACCCAGCAGGAGAGGATAAAAAGGACTGTGGCAATCTATCCCCAAGTGAAAAATAGAGTGCAGGCATCAGAACAGCTAGACTGGCTTAGATAAAGCAAAACTATGCTTTTACTCATAATTTGTCTTGAACCTTATTCAGTCTATATTTCTTTGAGGACTGAGAATGCTTATTCAGAACTTTATTGCAAGTATCAGACAGTGGGAAGTTTTAATACAGGTTGTGGACTATGGAAGAGTAGAAAATTTACTATTAACTACTTTGTTTTTTTTCTGGCCTATTACTTTCAAACAGCAAATAATGGTCTGTGTTAGCAATTTTTTATTAGCTTGAAGCTAGAAAATATGAACAGGTTCATAGCAAAACAAACTGAAAAATAGCCAACAATTTTTTTCCCCTCCAAGTTTTATTTAACTGGCCCTTATGCCTATGAAAATCACCTCCAAATCAATACTATTGATTATATTTCAAAGCTCATTATGAGGACAGTTTGAAGCTAAGTGGCAGGTTACCAGACTTTGCTTTAGATTCTCATTGTCGGTACTGTATTTTAAGACACATTTTTTAACAACATGGTTTTGAAGCTTCATTTGCCACAACTTTGAACACTTCAGTCATTGAGGTATGTGTTCCATGCAAGGGCATTTTATTTCTTGTGGTGTAAATAAATCTTTTCTGCTCCAGACCCACAAGTGCAGAAATCTGAATATGTACTGTAAATATTTTTAATGTCAATATACATCTATCTGTATGTGAATCAAGATGAGTCTATGACCCTTTTTTATGTTCACTTTCAGTGAATATTCACAGAGTGACCGCAATTATCGATCACAACTTTGCTTATTAAACAGAATTTTGATCTCAATTATAGAATCTTTTGAAATTTCTTGAATGTATTTTTCCACTTATATGGGAAGAATTTTGCTTTAGTAGGAGTTGTGGACTCCACTCCTCTGATGGAAGAAACGCTCTTCAGGGGAAAAAAGTGAATATTGGATATATAAAAAAGAAGTTATTTGAAACTGTAATTGTGAAGCAACTGAAATTGTCTTTGCCCCATCAAAGATTAAATCATCTGTGGGTAACCAAGTGTAAGAGGGAAGAGAAAAAACCAAACCACCTAAAAAGGCTGCAAACAAAGGCATGTGCTTCATCTTTTTTTCTTTCTGCTTGAAGAAAAATCACAGGTATTATCGAGACTACCGTTCTCCAGGCCTGTGGTAGACCTCACAGAAGGATAAATGAAGTGAAATAATTTGGTAAGGAAAATGGTAGCATATTCCTTTATTGGAAATTGTCACTTTTCTGTCCTGGCCACAGAAGGATGCCTGCCTGCCTGCAGACATGGAGACCCCCAAGGGTCTCTCCAGTTCCACTCTCTGAATTCCTGCAAGGATAGTGTTGGCTTTTAGGCTCCAGCCTGTCCCTTCTGTTGCCCAGTTACTTTTCCCTCATTTAGACCCTCTCTGATAGAAAATTTGTTTATTTGTGGAGATCCACACTCTTGCATCTTCACAGCCCCAAAACGATGAGAATCTGTTAGTTAATACTCTGTAACCATCTGAAAATAAAGGTGATGCCATATCATAACTGAGTCCCCAGTAGAAACTTCTCCACATCGAATCCTCAGGGTCTATCTCCTTTATGATCCCCTGGTGACTTTTAAAACTTACCAAGGACACACTGAGCATCTGCTGGTTGGCCTAGCATCACAGTGTTGTCTTTGTGGTCTCTATTTCTTCACTCCACTGAACTGCAACAGCCAGCTGCTGAAGTAAGTGCATGAAATCATTTGTCTTTCAGCCCAAGCAGAGTACTTAGGACAGACAGCAGTGAGAGGAACTCGTGCTTGCTGCTATAAGGATGAGATTTGTGTAAGTCCCTTGTAAGATGTTGGTGCCATCAAGGATGAGCAGTGCTGTATTTGTTCATCCAGTCTGGAAAAAGGGAGAGTGCCAGTTCCCAGAATTCTTCTGGCTAGTTCTATCCCAGCAGTTAAACCTCTTCCCAGACGGAACTGAACTTCTTCAGACTGAGCTACTGATAAATAGATAGGGGGGAAGAGACCTATGTTTTGCAGGTGACCTGCTGAATGCTGGAATAACTGGAGTTCATGGCCACAACCGACAGCTAAACCTGGGAGCAATCCGTATGCTGAACTGTTCCTCCCTGAAAGACTCTGAGGCAAAGTTTCAGTGTGATACTACAGTTATAATTTTCACAAACAGTTCAAAGGCAAAGGTCAGCTTTCAAATTGCTTCTGGTGGAAAGTTTAACCAGCTAAGTCCTCAAAAGCAGATAACTATATGAAGATCTATGAGAATACAAGATAGCCCATATTTAATTCTGAGTTCATATCTCCATTTGACTTATTTAATTTTACCAGACTAAACACTGACTGGGTAATTGTTGCAACGTCAGGGTTGCTATTAAATGATATTTCCTATGCTGTGAAATACTGTGCTGGGACATGTACTGTTTGCTCTCAGCCTAAATAATAGTTAGATGTTGGGTCCATCCCTAACTTAATCAGGCTGCTTGTTAAATGCTTTTAGGGATTAGAAGTATCTTTTAGAAAAAAAAAAAAGGTAAAAAAATTGAAAAATTTATATGAATATATGTGTCTAGCTATTATATGAAACAAAGCACAGTTATTTCTCCCATTCCTCCAAATGATCTAAGAATAGAAAGATTTCATTTGGTAGATTATTGAGCAGATTATATTACTGGACAGAGTGAATTTGTTTGACTACAAGGAAATAAAATATCAAAGCAGGAGAGAAGAAAATGGACAGATACAAAAGCATCTAAACTAAGATAATTCAGTTGTTCAGAATGTTTTTGAATCACTTCATCATATTAAACAATTCATTCAATTCATAAAAGATGTACTGTCATTCTGATGAGAGCTGAGCAGATTACTGTCAATGAATTTAGTCTCTTTGGATCAACAATTTTCTGTGGAAAGATTCTTGAATTTATCTGCCTAATTTTACGCAGAAGTGGGTTTTTTTCCTCTTTTCTTTGCCTTCTTCTACTGGGATTATGCTTTGAGGAAAACCTTATGAATATTTTACACCTGAGTAGAGTTGGGCCTGTATTACTTTCGGTTTTTCCATGTATGAAATCCTGGTTTTATTCTTTTTTGTTTTAATTTCCTTTGTGAACAAATGTATGACTGAGGAGACCAAAGAACAGAAATCATATTCAAATAGTTAGCATCTGGCTGGACAGCAAGGATTTTACATGGCACATCATTTCTAAAACCAGTGAGTCAGTGGAGGATTTTATGGGTGGGTTTAGGTGTCAGACTTATTTTCTTTTTAGCACCTGCACTATCTAAACGTGTAGGGGAAGTCAAAGCTCTGCTTTTCTCACAACCCCATTTTCGGCTTCCAGACTAGGGTGGTGTGGAAACAGGATGCCCCAATGTAGAAACCAGTATGTACATTTTATGACCACTCGGATGTGAGTATTTGAACATAAAACACTAAAAAATGCTTCTCAGCTTAAGCAGATACATGCAGACTTTCTTGGCAACCACAAAAGGAATAAACAAAGTGGAAGAAAATGTTTTTTTTTAATTTGAGCCAATATTAGAACATATCATATAGCATTCATTCTCCTGTGCGTGAGACATTAAGTAAGAAACTTAGGACAAAAAATGGATTTTTAAAAAGTATAATTTTCAGTCAAAAGCACAATGCTGTTCCTTTTTATTTTTTCCCCACAAAATCTTGCTAATAAGAAATTACTTAATCTTTTCTCTCTCTTCTAATTTCAAGTTTTTTAATTAGCATTCTGCCTACTTGTTAGATTTCTTTGGGAACTGCTTTGTAGAGAATGTTTCACTTTCTGCCCTATCTCAAAAACTGTGTGCTTCTAACATGTCTAATATCACTTCAAGTGTGTTTGTGTTCTGCTCTGCATTCTTTCAGCATATTTGCCATGTGCTTTGGTTTTTTATATTGGTTTTTAAGTATGTTTGTCCAAGTGATTATGAGATAGACCTTTATTTTTCCTCTTAGTTATTGTAATTTTTATGTGTGTGTATGAAATAGTGCTTTACAACAGTTTTGTATAAGTTCATTTATTAACACTGGGGAGAGCTTCCATGTGCAATGTGAGGCAATCTAAAAAGAGAGAGAGAAAGAAATGCAACTAAATAAGTGGGGATAAATGAATGTAAAAAATTTCTTAAAGCCAGAATTTTGAGAACTGAAATTTCATCTGGAAATTAATTGCTACTCTGTGCATGCGTATATCTGGGGCAGATTTTCTTCTTTAGCCTAGCTCATTCTAAGTACTAAGGACAAGCTTAGGGCAAGTGGAAGAGAAAGAAAATGGCAAATATTTGTTGTCAAGATTGCAGCAAAGGGAGACAGGAAGAGGACAGCTGCAGGGAAGAAGCCAGGAAGAAGATGGATATGTATAGGAGTGTGTACTTTACAGCTGAAAGAGTTATGCCAGGACCATATTAAAAACAAAAATCATGAATTAGAAACATAGTAGGGAAAAAAGATTGGGAAGTATTAAAAAATGAAGAGCCTACTCCTTTTGCTTGTATTTAACTGAAAAGGAAGAGTAATAATTTCACCAAGTCAACTTTTTCATTTCTCTAGAAGATTGCTATGCTGTTTTATCTGGGATTGTGATAGAAGGCACATTTTATATTCCCTTTATATTTTGGCAGGGAGCTGACACTTTGTTATTTACATGCATTATGTGGTTATGTTTCATTACACAGTATAATAATATGACACAGCTAAATGACAAAGTCCCCAGTGAACATTTGAAGCAGTACACATCCCAGGACTGCAGTAAACATGCTAAATTACAAATTCATGGACTGGTGAATACAGCCATTCAGCAATATAGGAATAGCTCATCTTAATAGACAGTGTGTTCTGTTGAAAGGGCATGGGCAACAGCATAGTGCTTTATTTATTTATTTATTTATTTATTTATTTATTTATTTATTTATTTATTTATTTATTTGCTTAAGGGCTGAGGCTAGAAGCCTTCAAGGAAAGAGTATGCAAATTTATTTATAGCACAAGGCAGGGGAAGTTTGGAGCTGTAAAGAGTTATTTAGAGCAGGAAAAATCCTACAGACTTTAATGATGTTTTCTACAGTTACTGAAGAAAGGGCAAAGGTACTTACAGATTAATTGCAAATTAAGGCAAGGTTTGGTGATGAAATACTAGATTTTATTAGCAACTGATTACTCCAAAAGTTCAGTCAATTAAAAATAACAGCCTTAGGAGGCTACACTTGAGTTTTGAACTTGGTCTCTTTCTCTCTACCTATTATCCTCCTTGTCATCTTCTCATGCCTTTAATGTCTGCATGATGTCACACCATTTTATTTTTTGGTGTAAGAAATGTCACTTTTATTCCTGACTTTTGCTAAGAATTGTAAGAAGAAATGTGGCTGATGAAAAAAACGAGATAAACCCAAAAGGCATTATGTACTCTTTTTTTTTTTTTTCCTCTTTCATTTCTTTTGTTTGAAAGAAGGCTAAAAGAATAGGGAGGGTGTGGGGGGTTAGAGTGGGGGTAGGATGCAATCATCCGCTAGAGAAGAAAAAAGAATAACAAATAATTCCCAAGAATTTTACATAAAATACACTTGGTTTTAAGGTTTCTAATTATTATGCCCCGTCCTGGAAGGGGAAAGCTGAGTAAAATGGGGCTCCAGGTAACCTGATCTAATGGAAGGTATCCCTGCCCATGGTAGGGGATTTGGATAGAAATGATCTTTAAGGTCCCTTCCAACTCAAGCCATTCAATGATTCTATTTTATGATTCTATTTATCTAAAGCTACTATTCATTCTGGATGATAATTCTAAAAAATGATTTAACATCCATCTTTCCCACACCAGTATGTTTTGCTTTTCTGTATAGACTGTTCCTTGAATTCTCTCCCAGATACTGAATCTCTCTCTAGTCAAGGATCACTCTAATCATCTGTCAATCCCTTGCTCTGTAAGATTTTCAAGCTGGTGAGTCCCTTGAAGCTACAACGATCCCAACTTATACATGTACATCCTCAGGCTAACAATTTCATGAGTCACAATAAAAGGAGAACAAATTATTCTAGAAGGCCATAATGAAGGTAATATAGTGCAGACTGTTGAAAATAGTGAAGTCAAAGTGATAAGATTTTCTTCAGAAAAGTGAACCAAGAAAGTCTTTGTTTTACATGAATTCTTTGGGATTATATAAAGAAGGAAGATTGGAGAGTTGAAACCATATGTGTTTAGACAAAAATAACTTAATTACTTTAGGTTAACTGAGAGCTGGCTCAGAAATCTAAGAAGTTATGAAAACACCATAGTAACAGGAGAGTATATGCAGTACAGGACAATATACCTTTAAGATCATAGAAATTATATTCTGCATGCAGAATGGCTTAGTGGAATGGGAGCAGTCTGGGTGGAAATGTATGATAGAGAAGGTAAAGACTATGCTATAAAGAAATAGATAAAAATGTGCAAACCAGTGTGAAAAGAGGTCAGGAGAAGTTTGTATCCGTAACAGTTTCTCTTAAAGAGGCACACCATTAATCACGAAGACTTCAATTACCCTGGCATAGACTAGAATATAAATTGTGAAATGACCATGGAAAGTTATTTTTGGAGGTAAAATGGAGGTTTTTTTTTCAAATCTGCTGAGTGATCAAGCAGGCAAGACATGTATTTGGATGTATCCCCAAGAAAATAAATATATGTGATTAATGAGACAAAAGTTGGTGAAGATTTGATTCACGTGATTGTAGAGCAACAGCATCAAATTTTAGGGAGTCAAGAGAATATTCATAAGGCTAGGAGAACAAAAATATTTGGCTTAAAAAGGTACAGTTTAAAGTATATTGAGAATAGGGTACAAAATATCAAAAAACATGCTAAATCCATACAGAAGAAAGGGAAGTTACTTAAGAAAAAAAAAGAGAAAAGATAAAAATCTAGGATTTCACAATTGTACTATAAAAACAATGCCTGGGGAGATTCCCAGTGGCATAAATAGAATTTCATTTCTTTTGCCCATTTACACCAGCTAGGGATGGTAGAGTGTTTCAAGTAAGATTAAGGTGAAAAAAAAAAACCAGACAAAAAGGAGATTTCTAAGTCAAACATTGCACAGAGAAGATTATACTAAAAAAAAAGCGATAGAAGAAAAAAATTAAAACAGCTACAATGAAATACACATATCTCTAAAGCAATTTCACTATCAGAAAAAGCTTTTATTTTCGCAAATACACAAAACAGGTATTTTTTTCTGTTTATGATTCCTGCTGGTTTTATTTGTAATTCCACCATGAATTAAAAAGCTCAGATCATAATAAAGTACATGTAGACAATTGAGAGCAATGTCTTCATGTAAAGCATATTAGACAGAAAAAAATTGCTCTTAGTTTTTATGCCTTTTGTGTCTGCAGACTAAAACAAAAACATAAATTTGGTTGAAGTGAACGTAATGCATCATACAGTTCACAAATAAAACAAGAACTGTAGGAGGTCTTTAAGCTATTTAAAGAATTTCATGGACTTTAAAAGCCATTCTCTGTGAATCATACTGTCTTTACAAACACCCAAATTATTTTTTTAGAGGTTGACAAGATGAAAAACTCCGTATAAACCCAATGTATTAATGTAAAGCTAAGAAAAGTTTTTCCTATCAGAATAGCATACAGTTTAGCACAGAATTATAAAGAAAATGAGAGTGAGTGCCTTACTGTAAGAACTCTATGCTATGAGAAAACTGCTGAGAATGTGGGTAAAAAACTAAAACAGCAACAAAACATTCATTTACTTTGAAAAGACAGAATTGCTTGTGAGGTAAAAGCACCCAAAACAAATGAGAAAAAGTTGGGTTTTTCACTTTGAAGGTTACAAAGAAACCTGAGAGTATCAGAGTCAGTTCCACTGGAAACTAATACTTTGTCATAAACAAAATGAAAAAGCTGCAAGGCTGACTGAAACTTAGCCTCATGAATGTTTTCAGAAAAAAATATTCAGGGCACTCTGATATAAAATGAGAAAAAAGCACTATTCTAAACCAGAAGTTATTGGGGGAAAAAAATGTAGTTTTATTTGTATTGCAAAAAAGCTGAAATTTTCCACATCATCTCTAAAAGGAAATTTATAAATTGAAAGCTGTTAAGAGGTTCAAAGTCTATGTATTTTTTTTCCTAGGTAATAGCACTTCTTGAATGATAGACATGTTCTGGTGTTTCCTTTGCCAAACAGCAGCCTGTGAAAGAATAATTTGTGGGAAGAATGACCTTTTTAGTGCAGTTAACATTGAAGAAGAACACGGAAAGTATTAGGATGAAGGACAGCAGTGACTTCTTAATTTGGAGCAGGGCTCATGGGGCACAAGAAGGAGAGCAGAGAGAGAAAGGAGATGTCTTCTGTGGAGAGCAGAGAAGTCTACCAAGCAGGCTTTTCAGACACTGAGAAGGGCTCTGTTTCTGTTTAGACTTCCAACAGGGAGATGACCTGTCCTGTACTGCATTCTTATCTTTTCTCTTTGTGTTATCTCACCATTTTACTCTGCTCCTAAATTTTCCTACTGGCTCAAGAATTATAAGACATTCTAGATAAATAGGTGAAAAGTTAAAAAAATGCAATGAATCAGGGTCAAAATAATCCATTTCAGAAGTGGAAATTAAGTATGAAATGTCAAAATACATTCTTGTTCAGGACTAGAAAGCTTAAGATACTTACATAGTTGCTGCCTGCTTTTAAAAGAAAGATATTTTGCCTTGCAAGAGAGGGCAGGGATCATGGACCTGTGCACACTGAACCTCTCTCCCACATGACTTAGTAAGAGGGCCTGGATAGAGTGCATCCGAGCTCTCTGAGTTTCCATCTCCAAGCAACCAATTCAGAACTTGAGTGCAAAGCAGCTGGTGCCCACATAGTTTGCACCTTACCAGGGACTGTGGTGGAGCTGGGATCTACATACAGCCTGGCACTTACATTACAGAGGTGAATTCTTGATTCCATAAAGAAGCAAGAAACTCAGTGTTTCTATTTTTGGATTTAAATTGTTTGCATGTAGGTTTTCTACTTTTTAATTTATGCAGTGTTCCATGTTATCCTGGAAGATATTCCAGGAGAGCAGATGATTAAGTTTTTGTACTTACTGTACAAAGAATTACAGTGCTCTGTACTGCAGGACTGCAGCTTCCCAGGTGCTGGCCAGAGGGGTGCAGGGTGCCCTCTGAGAGCAGAGAACAGAGCTGCCCTGCGCTGAACAGGATCAGCTGCAGCTGTCTCCAAAAGACCAGTGCAGGGCATAGCTGGGCCTTGCAGCCAAGGTGGTGGTGATTCTGAGAAAATGTACCTAAGGAAAGGCAAAAGATGCCACTGACACAGAGGAGAAGGGATGAAACCTGTGAGAGACATGAGTACAAACATGAAGGTCAGAGAAGGAGAAGGAGGAGCTGGTGCTCCAGGTTTCACAGCAGAAATTCTCATTGCAGCCCTTGGACAGGGTTGTCCCAGACAAGGGGGGCTCTCCCTGAAGGAACTGCAATTTGTGAGGTGGTCATACTGGAGAAGAGGGAAAGTATGGAAGAAAGAAGGAGCAGAGAGAGCAGCAACCATTATGTGCTGACCACAGAGCCTCCTGCCTCCCATCCTCCCTGTGCTGCTGGGGATGATATAGGAATGAAAGAGTGCATTTGAGCCTGGGAAAAGGAGGAGGAGAGACATTAATGTTTGCCTTCATTTCTCACTATCTGCATCTGGTTTAATTGAATATAAATTAGTGCTAATTTTCCTTACATCAAGTCGGTTTCACTCACGGTAGCAATTAACAAGTGCTCTTCCTGTCTTGACCCATGAGCTTTCTTTTTCTCATTTTCTCTTACCATGGGAAGAGAGTGAGTGAGCAGCTAGATGGGAGTTGGCCTGTCAGCCAAGGCTAACCACCGTGAATTTGAAAAGCTAAATGAGGAAATTGAAGCTAAAATTCAGAATGAGAGAGAAATGGTATCTATACATCTCAGAGAAGTTCAAGGCAGGATTTCCCACAGAAATACATTCATTTCCACCCTGACTTACTGAGCAATTGGCAGTCCTGCTACCAAGGTCTGCAAATGACTTAGTGGAGAAGGGAAGGAAGGGGTCTTCTGCCTTTCCATCAGCAATGCCTTCCTGCTCTCCAGGATAAGGTGAGATAGAGGGAACAGAGCCCATTCTTTTCCCTGAACACTTTCCAACTATGATAAGGAGTTTTTGTTTCTGTTCAACACCTTAATATGGCTAAATTACTGTAAAAGTTTTGCTATATCTGGTGGCAGAGAAACAAATGCAAATCAAATGTTTCTGATCTTACTCAGATTGACCTTTATTCTCCATTACTAGTTTCTGACAATGTTACACACAAAAGTTTCCAGTTCATAAAAACACAAGAAGAATCAAAATGATGACACTGAACATTTTCACTCTTCACAAATTGTCACAATAAAAATAATTCCATAACAAAGTTGGAAAGTTCTAGAAGATAAATATTTTAACTCAGATATACTTAGAGTTTAAACAGAACAGTAAGAAAGATTGGCAAAATCTGTTAAAATATTACCCTTGATAATAAGGATTTTTGAAACCTTTACCTTTTTAATTTGGCAAATCTACACAGTGTCGTAAAGTGTCATAATGAAGGGTCATTAAAAAATGTCTTGATTAGGCTAACTTATAGAATGGAGTGTGATGGAAGAGAGCAGATATATGCAATAAATAGAGGAAAAAGCCTCAGGCACAGAACAAAGTTGTATAAAGAGAAAACTGGGAACTCACACAAGTGCACATATACAATACGATATTCCTATATCTGTGTTTACTCTCAAGAGGAATTCTTCTGAAAAATAAATTACAGCAGTAGGTAAAAAGCCTACAAGGGAACCAGATAGATGAACAGTGCTGCAGAATTCTGTCTCCTGTACAAAGGGAAAGTATACATCATAGTTACTGTCACAACTGACTATTTTAAAGAATTGAGAGCAAGTGCAACTACTGGGCTTAAAAAAGAGCAATAACAACTGTCTTAGTGACACTGCAGCTTGTAAGCTGCTGTGACATTAGGCTGGTGGACAGAAAAAGAGCTAGCATATCATCCATAAATCATTAAGCCTAAGCAGAGATACAGCTCCTTGACTTTTCAACCATCCAGGAAATCAACCTGGCTTTTCAGTAGTACAAATGAGAAATACTGCACGAGAGCAGCCACAGCATCCCAAATTTGTACAAGACAGGTTGATAGAGTGTCTTCAACTTCAAAGGTCCAGGTTTTACTTAAGAAACTCATAAGCTGACTTTTAAATATCAGTTCCATTGTACATGTTATCTAGGTTAAATACCTTTTCCACATTTTGGATTTATATATTCATCAAGTTACCTTTTTCTGTAATGTCACTGAACATGCTAGGAGAGGAGAATAGGATACAGAGCAGGTTGTACATTCATTTTGGTCTTGCTTACAGGCCCTCAGTAAATATGGGAAAAATAATTAGGAGGGTACAAACTCAAAAGATGTGTAGAACCTGTGAGACTACAGGTGTTTTCAACAAGTGTTTAAAGGTTTCATTCAACAAATACAAATTTTAAACAAGCAAATGCTTAGAGAAACTCTCCAACAGCCACTAAAGATATTGCACTAATGTTTGTAAATCAGTAGGAAAAGTAAATATATTCAAATACATACATAAAACAAGACAGAAAAATGTAATTCTATTGTTTAAAGGCTTTCCATCAAAACTACAGCTTGGGAAAATTGTGTTTTCTCCAGCCCCCTGTAGACAAAGTATCATTCAGAGCAATGCTCAGAACCTCATATTTTTTTTTTCCCCAATACAGTCTTGTACCTCATCAGTCAAAGGCAAGAATAAATCACTGTTTAAAGTTTTGCCTCTCTGACATTCCTGGTTTAGACTGAAATAGGTATGCTGAGTTGATCTTTTGAGAATTGAAGAAATCCTTCGCATCAAGTTTTCTTTTGGCTTAATGCAACTAGGTTACAGACCAGACGTTTCTTTACCTTTGTATATCCTGCTTTCAGGTTTGGGTTACTTTTTTTTTTTTTTTTTTTTTTTTTATGCTTCATGCATAGCACATGGCAGCAAAGGAGGATATAGTATTTATCAGTGATAAATATATTCCATAAAGAAGAATACATGGAAAAAGAAACAGTTGCATGTAATGAAGTGTCTTTGTAGACTGTCTCTTGTACTGTAGGCAGATATATTTCATACCTACCAAAGAAATTATTCCCTACTGAACAAATTGGCAAAACTCTTGTTGACTTCTTGGCAATGAGATTTTTGCCAGATAATACTTTAGGATATGGCCTTATGTGAACTATGTAGGACGTGAATGTTAAATGTTCTTTATGGCCTGATGGGGATGTCTTGTGCTTAAGGGTGTATTTCCAGTGTGCATTTGTATATTCAATTCTCTGCATTCATTAGTTGGACTTTGGTAGGTATCTGAGCTGTACTGTAGCTGCTTCATGGGTTATGCAATCCTTCTTCCACTTGTACTGAAACAAGTAAAGAAACCTAAATTTTGTGCATGTTGCAAAGTGCCCACATTACTCCATCTGTTATACTTCAAGAGGCTTTCCTGAAAACTCTTTTCCTCTACCCTGATACAAGAGATCATTTTACCAGAAATTCGAGTTCTTCATTTGTGAAGAACTGGACAATTGAGCCCACATGTTACATGCTCTGAAGTGGAAAATAGTGAATAAAAGCATAACTTTTTGCTTTAAAATTCTATCTTTAAAAGAATTAAATCAAGGCAAAATAAAATTTAGGCTAAGGCAAACTGAAAGGTTTTCTTGTTTGTTTTGTGTACTGATTTCCTCTTATATTTCCCTGATACTCATATGTTATTTCCTTATTTTCTCTTTTCTAAATCTAGGTGCTTTGAAAACTATGATGCTTAAATTGTAAATTATTGACTCTATCTTAAGCCATAAGTACATTAAAATACTGGAAAAAAAGAGTTCCTTAACTAAACCTAATTCAAATTTGCTTCATTTATAGCCCACAAGCATTTAACTTGAAATTTCTATATGCTTCCTAAAAAACATGCAACACTGCATTGTATTATGTACAAACATAGAAAAAAAAATGGCAGAGTAGTTCTGGTTGTTCTACAATCTCTTTTTCTCTGATAAAATTTACACAATGCTAAACATGCTCTTGGTGGTTTAGTTTGCTTCATTTTATGATCCTGTATAAACTACAGTATCCAAAGGTCCTCTTGTTATAGTGTATGATTTATCTGTTGCAGTTCCATCACAGATTTTCTCTGTGCAGGCAAGATATATAACATGGGTAGGATGAAGTGAATGTGCCACAAGAGAAAAGTTTAGAGAATTAATAGAGTTCCCAAGTGCTAGGAAAAAGTAAGAAGTGGCTAGTGAGGTACTCAGAATGGAAGGTACTCTAGTTGTTGGGGGAAAAAAGGTATTTCCTCTGTTTAAAAAGAAATAAAGTGTTGCAACATTCAAACAAGCCTAAATGCCAGCTCAGCAAATAGCACTCAAAGATTGTTTTACAGAGGTTCAGATGTTAACACAGAGAGAAAGAGTGAGAGACACACATATACACATAAAAATATATAATATCTATATGTTCTACCCAAAACCTGACTAAAAGGCCAGTCTTTGCTAAAAAAACAAGATAGGGACCTGAAGTTGACCATCATCATTCATCTTTTAGCTCTTCCAGATATACATGTGTCCCTGCAATTTTTCAAACATGTATCTCTTTCCTTATTGGAACTCATTTCATGTGCAAGGACTCATTATCCCAACTTATTGCATATGCAAATACATGAAGCGCAACTCATTTTTTCACTGAAATATTTGGGGTGAAAATAGTTCAATAGTTTATCAATCAGCTACCAGGTTGTGACTGCTTAATAATCTGATAACAGACCTTTTACAGAACAACTAATTTTTCACTTTCTTCTTTATCTAAAAGGGAGAACGTAGATGATAGTTAGCTGTGATCATCTTAAAATTGTATTATACACTTTATACTGCCTGTCATATACAGAGGGCAATTCCCTCAAACTCATAACTCACCTGAAAACAAACATCAACATTATAGTTTTCAGGAGTCTTTTGTATATTTGATTCATGAGGACATGATTAGTACCTTTTCCTTATATTTACTGGGGTTTTTTTCCTCCTCTTTTTAGGACTGAGGATGAATAACACAAATTGAATGTATTCAGTTTTTAGGCTCATCCTTTTTTTTTGGCTGAGATCCAATCAAAAAATAAAACTCCTGTCTCACTGACACATAAAACAACTACATGACCTCAGTGAGAAGATGTTTGAATAATTTATCATTTTCAAACTAAAATGACCACGTATTGTACACATACAATGTGCATCATCGAAGACCACTCTTAAAAAGTTGCCTCCTGATTATTTGCCCAAGTTTAGGAGAAATGAGTATGTACTGATTGTAAATTATTAATTTTATTTAAAAGACAAATTAACCAAATAAATGCTTACTATATCACATAAGTATTATATAATTTTCCCTCCTCTAATAATGAACTGATAATTCTTCTTTGTGGGAAAGACATAAGAGAGCAGTCTCCACAGAAAGGACCCCATGGTTGCCTTTACTAAGTTATCTTTCCAGGCTGCATATCACCAATTTTATGTTGCAGCTGGGAATGACATTAAATATAGCAAAATACATTTTGCCTGCAAAGAAGCTCATGAAATTTCCCATGTTGGCTGTGGTAGATTTGATCAGCTCATGAATGTGAAAGCAAATCAAAGAAAATCTCTCAGGCTCAAGGTTGTAACCTAAGCTTTTCTTTTTAATCCCACACATAGACACCTGCACTGACATCTCAGATATCTACACTGTTCTTACTGAAGATGATGCAAATTATATGTGCACATCTTCAGATGGTGTCAGAACCCTGTGAGCATTAGCTCTAAGTGTAGCAAAAGAGACTGTTCTGAAATACTCCATGGATTAAATGGTGGCTACAATGAAGCTAGCAGGATCTTTAAATTTGGCTTCCACACAACAGAGATTTTATTCCAGTTCTTTTAGATGTGGGCTACTGTCTCTGTTTTACTGTTTTTTTTGGTGGGTGGTCTGGGGGTTTTTTTTTTGGGTTTTTTTATGATTTGCCTTGAAGTGAGTATTGGGAAAGATGATACCCTTAATTTTCTCAGAGATTGATTTTTTTTTTTTTTCATTAGCCTCAGAGTTATTTCAGCAAGAAGAACTTCCTTGTAAAAACATACCAGTATACACTGGTCTTCTTCTGCAAGAGTAGCTTCTAAAGGTTCACATCTTTTCAGCTTTTTCCTTTTAGTTTTTCCCCCCCAATGCAACTATCATATGTTTGGTCTGCTGAATGCTGCAGCTCAAAGACTGCAGCAAATTTCTGAGAAAAGGCAGTTTAGTGTGCTTACACAAATGTAGATTTGATTGGATTGCTATGAGACTTATTCTATGTTTAGAACTAAATAAACTACATAGTTTTGTCATGTGATATTGATGCCTCTAGTGATTTTTTTCTGTAACCAACCAGGCTAAAAGCTCCTTAATGTTTCTGAGTCCTTAAAGAACTTTAAATAGGCATTAGTATTGAAATGGGAAAAGCATATTATTTTTTAATTTTTACACCTTTGTGTAAATGATGTTGTGTTAGAGGTTCAGGGCCCCCTAACTTGGATATATTAACTAATAGGAGCTACTCCTACCAAGTTTGTATCAAATGCTGGATAATATTCATGTTCCAAAATTGAGTTTTTTGGTGCTTCCTCAAGGCTTTCCCTGATAATGTTGATTTAGATTATAGAACTTAAAGCACACAGAGAAGTATGACTTCTTTATAACTATTCTGTACTTACTGTTCTTTTACATATGTTTAGTTTACATACATTTCTGTGAGTTAATGCAAACTTCTTGTAGTTAACTCAGGTCTTCTTATCTTGTTCCATTGACATACAAACTTCCTCTGTTTAAGGGCAATTAGATTATGATACAAAAAGCATAGACGAAGACTGGAATGTTTGTAACTCATTGTCTGACAACACGACAATTTTATGGTACATATACAACCAAGCAGTCAAGTATTGCACTCTGCCTACTGGCAACACATAAGGAGAAATCACAGGAGGGACTGTCCTGGAACTTATTTTCCACACTGAAAATATGCAAAAAAGGGCATGTTTATAGACTTTATTTCATGACATGACAGTTCCTGCTTCACTATGAAGGAACATATCCCCTGCAGGAAATATTTATTTTTCTCTCTCAAATGCTATTTCATGCTTGAAGGATCCTTGTAAAGTCTTAGTCCATTTATGTGCAGATTTCCACTGTCCTCTTTGTCACTGTCCTGACCTCAGTTGCAACTGCTGGAACAAATATTGCCAGTAAGAGCCAAAGAATAATAAAACTGTATGGTATGGTACACACAATCACATTTGTTACATGACTAATCCAGGAAACTTGACATGGATGACAGCCTAACGATATGAAGTATAGGTGACATTTTTCAAGGTCCTCTTCATTTATATGGTTTATATAGACTCCTTATTTCACTTCAGCTAATTCAAAGAATTGAAACAATGTTCAATGGAAAGAAAGCAGGAGTGCAATTAGAAATGCATGAAGGTTAAAGCTAGTAAGTATTGACCTTTTCTACAGGCCTGTTTTATAAATCAATATACTTTCCTTTTGAGGCTATTTGTGCTTCAAATAGCTGTAATATCTTGTGACATCAAATTTTATAATCTCAATATTCACTATATTTCAGTAGATATTTTATTGTCAATGAATCAATATCCTGAGGGGATCCTGAAATGCTTTACCTAGAACTGCAGAGATGGTTTCAAGATCCCATCTTTGAAAGACAGAGAATATTTATGCCACCTATAGTAACAGACTTTACTAGGATCAGAAAAAGCCAGAATCACTAATTAGCAAAATAAAAAAGCTTTTACAGATAAATATATTTCTCTTCAAAACAGAGCAAACAGGAAGAAAAAATATGGTGAGGGATATAGCAATTATCTTAAAGAGCAACAAATTAAAATTTAAAATATGCAATAAAAAAAAGTTTCTAGTAAAAGTTGCTATGAGACTAAATATACTAAGAAAACTTATAGTAATCATTGTATGTCAAAATGAAGGCAAGGTCCATGCAGCAACATAATCGGGTTGAGTTTCAAGAGATGCAACTGATGACTTGTATTTTGAATGCTGTAGACTGTCATCTTCCACAAGATTTGTTGCTAAGAGAAAAACTGAAATTGTCCCTCCATAATGAATTTCTCCTCTCAGCAATGTTCACAAAAAGTAGCAACAGAAAATATCTCATTTCAAGTCTAAAGCCTAATAGACCTTGGGAAGCTTCATTAGTTTCCAGTCCACCTTGGTAAAAGATGTTGAAAGGTCAGGGATGGTAGAGTCTAAAACTCCGGAAACTTTTGTAATAAGAATTTGAGATCAACTGAGGCTCTACTCTTGTTGAAAACAACTTTGCAGTTACTTGCCTTGTAATAAAAAAGGCCAAATACTCACTTCACAGATGAGTTATTCATAACTGTCTCCACCCCAGTTCTTATGAATTCTACCTTCCTGCCAAGCAAAAACAAGTTAATGATCGCAAAGTCTGGCACATCCACAATAAAGCTTTCTTCTAAGGTGTGCAGTTGGGTGGGCCCATCGCTTTTTTGAAATGTATTTTAGCTGGCAGTCTTGTAGGAAGTCAGCACTCTGAGTAGAAAATGCAGAAACCTCTTTTGATGCCATCATTAGTCAGGCCTGTTATTTAGAATGCCTAAACATTTTTTTAAAGTGATTGAAGACAATGACATTTTAAATGTAATATCCCGACACTCTGCTAATGTGTTCTTAGACATCTATTTTATCATGAGCGTATTTGGGCCACACGAACAAGATTTTTTTAAGGAATCATCTAAAAATTACTATGCAGCAAGTCTGTTCTCCCTGTTGGTATGTATCACACATAACAAGTTCAAGTATAAGTGCTGCTTGTAACAACTCCTTGAATCTGACACCTGATTTTTTATTATGTTTAATGCATGTTGAATGTAAGAAAGAGGGGTTTGGTCAAGAAACACAATGAGCTAGTAGCAGGCATACAGAAATACAACATAATATGGTGTTTTTAAAGTACTATCTCAAAAGACAGTGACCTGGAGAGAAAGCACTAAAGCCAAAGAATAATTTGAAACTTGTATTCCTGTCATCAGACATAAAGGGCAATTAAAAAAAAAATAAATCTGCGGCCCAGACACTTAATGTGTAGTCTATTTCAGTGCAGCAATATATGAATGACACTGAGAGTCACATTCTGCAGAGACAGAAAAAGTTGTTGATTTGTTGGTAAAGCTGCACTTTTTTTATGCAGGCAAGTGACAGTGAAGACTGACTTATCCTCACCTGATGAAGTAGTCCAGGTGGCAATCATTCTACCCTTAACCTTGCTACACACTTTGATGCATCCTATGTGCAAAAAAGGCTGCTCTTATCTTCCTGCTTGCTTCAGGCTGTCCATTTATTTGTTAAATTTCTTAAATTTTGTTTAGTACTTTAACTCCAAATCTATATAAAATGTGAGTTTATTCTGGAGTGCAAATGAAAATGTAACAATAACAGAATTGGCAGTTGAATGCTATATTTCAGATTATTAAGTTCTGCTTTTTTTCCCAACTTTATATTTGCACTCATTATATGAGATTTTAACAATTTCACAGCCCAAAACAAGTCCATAATCAGGAGCTTTGCCCTGCATTTCAGCTTATTTATCGAACCTCACTGGCAGCTCGAAGGCCTCGGGCCTTCCTAACTCAGTCAACCGGTAATTAATCACCACTGTTAATGAATCACCACTCTTTCAAGCAGCTTTCAGTTCAGATAGCATTTCTTTCCACAGGCAGCTGGGTTAATCTGCCACAGAAAATTTCATGAGGTGATATCAAACGTTCTAACAGATTGCTTTTATATTTGAGCTCTCTTTTGTAACGTTATTGTTGTCTTATATCACCATATACATGTGTGTATACAATTATAGTTTTTGGAAACATTATTTACAAACTAATAGTAGATTTTCCACGGTATCCTAATAAAAAGGCTGAAAGAAGCAACCAGAATTTTGCATGTGAGGATCTAAACATCAGTTTTCTAAACTCATTTTTAGAAAGAGTAGGAAATAGGTGGGAAGAATGAAGGTGAACAAATCTTACGGTGTTTAAGAGCTCACTTTGCTATGAAGGATAGTACTCAAATGAACCTAGCAGTGGGTAAAAAGTCTATTTTCACTAGGGCATCCAGAAAGATACTAATAGAATTTTTATGGATTATTTATGGATATTATTTATACAAGAAGCTAGATAATTTTTGCTGGCACCACCATCCCTCTCCTCTCCTTTCAGGTATTTATGTACATTGATAAAATCCCCACAGGGCCTTCTCTTTAGGCTAAGCAGTCAGAACTCTCTCAGTCTTACCATCATCATCTCTACCTTTATCTAATTCCAAGAAGCAAAGATTTTGTGTTTCTGTCGAATTCACTGATGTGGAAAGTGAAATTGGATACCACCCTGTTAGACAAAGTTTTTATTTCTCTGAAATGGTCATGGTAATTTGGCTTTAACAATCTTCAGGTCCCTTAGGGTGCTACCTGAGCAGCCCGTCTCCTAACTCTGCCTTTAACTTTACTTCTTTTTTGATAATTTTCTACGTGAAATCTAATGGGTTGTAATTACTGCTTCCACTTCAGATTACCCACAGCCCATGAGGCCCCTTGAACAAATCAACATGTTCCAGCAGGGTTTATCAGTTCTGTTCCCTGTAGAAAACTGGGGCACCAACTGAACAGCTATTTTCATACTTGTGAACAGTCTTCAGTTAAAATCACTGACGTCAGTTTTTTGTTATTCTGAGTGCTGTGCTCTAGAAAGCACGGGGGCAGGAGAAGAAAAAACCTGAAACACTAAACATAAACTAATATCACCCCAGCACCACCTAAAGTTGATTTTTATGTGTCGTTTGCCTTCTTGAAAAGGCCATTTTCCTTCAATGGACAGTTTCTCATGCCCAGTTGGGAGAACCAAGTGAAGTGCATATGAAGTGGATATGAAGATGTTTCAGAAAAGTTTCATATATTTAGGAGAACATTTTATTGGGAAACATTACCAAGATGCAGTATAATCACTTGAGGACAACATTTTCCAGAGAAACCACTTAACACTTGCTTTTCAGGTGAGTCCTTTTTTCCCCAAAGAACTTAAAAATTGTCCTTAGAGTTATTCCTCATCAAAATAAATTCAGGAAGATTGAAAATCTGTATGTAATCACAGACACACTGTTAGTTACTTCTGCTCAAAGAACACTCTTAATTTTGTCAACTTGTGTTTAGCTGTTTTACAAAAATTGATCAAGACATGCTGCAAGTGCATCAATCTCTCAGTCCTAATAAAAGGCACACGAATATAACATCAAAATGAATGATAGATTTATATATATAAAGCTTCTTAGCAATGTGATATCCATGTGAAACTTGAAGGTTTCAATAGATCATAACTTCCCAATCGTTGTGTTGAATTTAAAGAAGGCATAACTGAAATTAAGCAAAGCCAATGTCAAGACCAATGGAGGTTAATGTGTATCTGTGTGTGTGTCTGTTAGGAAAAAATGTTTTATGGAACACAAAGAATTTGACTGACTTTGAACAACACCCTATATAAATTCCTAGACTTATAAATAGCATTTCCATTTTTTGACTTCTGATGCTGTCATTTATGTCTTCTTGATCACAGCTAACCATGGAGTTTGGGTGGCTAGTAGCAAGATGGATAGTCTGAGCTAGAAGCAACTGATGACGCTAGTTTGGTAGATGGACTTTGTGCCAGGCACTGTGCATTCATATGGCTGATCTGAAGCTGCGCGTCTCTTTGAAAGAAAAGAGATCATTTAACGGATGACAGGTGATGACTGCCAGTTGAAGGAGTAGATAATAGTCCTTGGAAATGAAAATAAAAAATATAAACAACATCTGATACTTTCCCAAGCATGCAAATTCATTTCCGAAGACAAATATGTCTGTCAATTGAATAGATTCTTCCCTTTCTCCCTATTTTAAACTTTGATTTCCAGCTCAGATTTACTAGACACTTTTAAAATTTATTCCTCTGATGCTATTTTTGCTAGTTCCTTTATAGACTAGAACTGCAATTTTAATAGGTTCTAAAAATGAATCCTGTTATTTTTACTACACAGAACACTGTGTACCAAATGCAATGCAATAGAAGTTGCACAAAAAACATGAACTTTAATACTTCTACTCTGCATTTAAGAATATAAAGTGTTAGTTCACATTTTTCTACAAAAAACTGGTATGTAAAGCTCCTCTTTAAATAAGTGCTTGAATGTTTTCCCTTCTTGTGTTCCACATAATGGAAATGAGAATTCAGAAGATATTTGTGAAAACAATAATATTTATCACACAATGGATATTTTGAATAATGACCCTTAAGGATAAAGTGCAGGTTTGAGCTATAATGAAACAGGAGTCTACAAAATGATGTTAGGGAAATGATAGCAATAATAGGAAACTCTAAATAAAACAAAAATTTTTTTTGAAAATCATACGATAAATGATAGAAATAATACTATCTTTTAAAACATGCTCTGCAGGCACAGAAATTATTCCACTTTTTAAATAACTTAATTTGGACTGGATATCTTCCCAAATTCCCTACACTGGAAAAAAATGGGCAGTTAAAAGTGCCATAATAAACTTATACTTTATATATTGTCCATGCTATTAATAATTCATACTAATTTAGAAAGTAAGCATAACCTGATTAAGTTAGTAATAAAATAATTCCTTAATACTGGTGTAGGTTACTTGGGTTGTTGTTTAATTATGTTGTTTAATTATTAATTCAAAATACTATGGACTAGGTGCCATCATGTACAGCTATATTTGTCACCCTAGAGCACTATAAACATGACTATAATACAAAAGTATTATAGTTCTCTAGTTTGTATCTACTTCAGATAATTCTGAGTGTTTCTCTGAAACTAAAACTACATATTAATGGCCCTAATCTTATAGAATGCTTTCAAACACACAAAGAATATGAACAAGTATGCAAGAGAGACATCAGATTTTTTTCCTACAGTCTAAAGACTGTAGAGCAGGTAATAAACAGTTCGGACTACATAATGAAAGTTGCAAAAAATTCGAAGCAGTCTGAACCTATTGATCTCACTACAGCATTAACTGACCAATTCTCACTGTAAAAAATTATTAAGGAAAATTAAAGCTAAGAAAATGTTATAGAGTGATGCCTTAGATACAAACTGTTTGGCTATTCTTAAAGTCTTGTGCACTGCTGAGGACTCAGAAAAACTGGAGAGATACACCACAGTAAATCTTAATGATCAAGATTTTCCAATTAATACGTCACAGCTACTTGTCAAGCAGTTGATCCAAATGAAGTAAAACCATGCATTTGTAAATAGAAGGAGTAAAGCAAGGAGATTTCTAAGAAAAAAATGGAGGTCACATTTCCAAAATATTTACTTAAAATATAGATACATCACTAGACAGACAATTCTATTTCACAAGTGTAATCATATTATCTTAGTGAACCAGTTAACCGGAGCCAGAGAGTTATTTTGAAGTTGAGAGAAGGTTTACACAACTCCAAGTGTTTCATCAAAAGAGTAACTACTCCCCTCTGGTTTTCCTGAACTAGTCTATGTATCCTTATCAGGTACAGCAGTGCTGACAGACAAAACACCTTAGACAGAGAAAAAATATAGGTATTTGAGCAATATACGATGAAATTATTACAATAAAATAAGAAAATTTTCTTTGAAAGAATGCCTGAATACTTCTTCCTTTTGCATAAATCTGAGGTGGAATTTTACATGATTTTATACTTACAACCAAACTAACATAGAATTCAGTAGATAATAATGATCTAAATCAAAATCTTGCTCTGGGCAAGAATGAAGGTATCATATAGGAAACTAAGAATTTATTTTTTGTTACAATAATGTTTTTACAGTCTAATAATCCAAAACAGTATGGAAGAATGTAATTAATAATAGTTAAAATTTCTTTACAGACAAATTCTATCCCATCCATTTCTTTGTTGCAATGTTCACCTTTCCAGTGTCCTTCTGAATGCTACGGTCAAGAGCTGAGACTTTCTCAGCTGCCACAGAGCTGGTAGTGATAATAAGTTATCAGCAACCTGAGGACTTTGGAGAAAGGAGCATAATGTTTTTGGTGGAGTTTATTTTCTTTTGGTCTCTGGTTTGTTCCTACAAGCTTTCTCAGAACATTTTCCTTTGTTGATCCCCAGTTTTTTCTGACATAAAGAGCTGTTGTTTTCCATGCAATGATTCCCTAAGCCTGTGAGACTATTGCTGCACAAGATACTTTTAGGGTACCACATCTGGAGTGATTTCACCACACAATTGTTGTAACAAGCTAAACCCAGATCAGGCTGGATGAGACCTGAAACCTGTGGCCTTCTGCCAGCAATGGCAGAAAATCATATTCACTGGGCTAGACCTATCATCAAAGTGAACAGAAATTTACCTCTGACTTTCACCTGCTGGGATCTGGCTGAGCTCATGCATTCCATGAGGTAAAATGGGAAAGGAAACAAAACTGTACTTGTGTTTCCTGAATGTAAAACAAATCATTAGATTATCAAAAATTCAGAGGACAAATGTCAGCTTTCTTTTTTTAAACATTCAGTATAATAAGCATTGCTAAGAAAAGGCACTGCTTTCAGTGGTTGGAGTGTAAAATTGAAAGTATTGAAACACAGTGATAAAACCCTTTTTTCTGTCTTGCTAGATGGGAGACTTGAAATTGCACATGTTGGATAATGTGTTCACAGGTAGAATTAGGAGAATGGAGGTAGTAAAACCAAGCCAACTTCCCAAATTCATAATACATTTTATATGTATTAATCTGGAGGCTTTTTCCAAATAGAGCTTTTTTCTTATTCATGCAGTTTTTTCATTGTTATGTAAGTGAGTGAAAGCTCCTTTTGAGACCGATGTCCTTCAAATGCAGAATTAGAAATGTTCCTTATTAGTTTGCAGTATATCATTAATGCCACTGTATGTTTTTGTTATTTCTTTGAACTAAACAATGCTAATATATGCATTTCTCCCTATAGCAGTTTTTCTCATAGTTGCTTACTTTACTCTTTAGTGCTTCTTTGTTTCCAAATCTTCTTTGAGATAAATGAAAATGGGAAGAGAGTTATAAAAAAGATATGTCTGAGATGAATAGCTACATCTTTCATAAATCTGTTTTTTAATTACAAATGAGCTCAACATAGTAATGCATTTTACTTTAATTATGATTTTGATGACCTTCTTAGAGCTGAAAATCATTTCTCTTTATTTAATGACACGCATGTGTGTGTTTCAGGAGCTCTGTTGCTAAGTGATTTCCAGGGAAGCTAATGAAGCAAACTAATGAAGTGGCAGATAATATTTTGTAGTGTTTTTATGGAATGGCATTACTGGATCGTGAAGGGACCTGTCTCACATTTGCAAAATCTTCAGAGTTTGAAGGTTTGAGAGACCTTATCAAGCTCAAATTTGAAAAGAACCCCCCCATCTTTTTATTTTACCACATCCAGCTTGTGTGTTTGACCGTATAGTGCATGAAGCTAGTGAAAAGTGAAATTCATTTTTTCCCGTTACTTTAAAAGGACCAAAGTATGTTTGACTCTTATATATAACTGTTTCTTTTCTTGCTCTTTCTCTTGGGTACTCACTCTTTTAAATAAACATCACCATTTCTCTTTCCTACAGCTTTGTTTCTGAAAGAAGCTAAAGTGCACTACATCTGACATATATAGTGTATAAATTCAGCTTGAAGATTACGGAACTTGTCAAATTCAGAGTGTATCTGCAGCAGGTGGAAGTGACACAGCACTGACTTCAGTGCAGTTCTGTCACAGCAATGATGGAACTTGGGCTCAGTTCCACAGTTTTAAAACACTGTTTATAACAGATTTGTTCATCAGTAATCTCCTTCACAATGGCAACCCAAAAGAGTGGGATCTTAAAATGGAAATGCTTAAGCAATTCTAGAAGAAAACTGGTGTAGGATTCTTATACTGCATCATGTTTCAGAGAGGAAAGGAAGCCTTATTTATTTTGGGATCAAGGATTTTAAGTCTTCAGTTGTAAAGATAGAGGATAGCCATAAGTTACAGAGCATCTGGGTACCAGTTAAGTATACAGTAAGGAAGAGGTAAATGATACATCCTTTAGTTGCAGGTTATATGTGGTCTTAATATGCATTTTTAAAAACAGATTCTTTAAAATAGTCTCTGAAATATTGCTTGTATATGAAGGAAAAGGAAATAGTTTCAAATATAACTGAATGTACAGAATCCAGCCATTACCAGATTTCAATAATTAACAAAACTCTCTGACCTTTCTTAAGAAAATAAACCACAAGTGGTTATTTTTATTTTCTTTTTAAGACAGTGAAGACAAAATCATTGTATAAAGCACAGAAGTTAAGACAAATTGATTTTGGGTTTGAGAAATTCAGAGAAAATTATAGTTTGGACATATTCTAATTTAGAAAACATGAATTTTGCAACAGCTTTTCTTTCTCACTCTGACTTTCCTCTAGATCTTCTTTTTCTCACTTAATAAAATACCTGCTCCCATTGATCCTGCTGGAATCAGAACCATGTTTGTATTATACATTATTAAAGTAGTGTCAGACTCATGATATAGTATGCTTAGGGCTTTGCAGCAGCATTATTTTACTTGTGTTCCTTGACAAATACTCAACAGACTCTAAGGCAGTATTAGCTCCTTTTACAATGTACTGAATAACCTGTTTAGTTGTATGGCATTAGGTTACTAAACAAAATCAAAGGTGATCAAAGGTGCTTCCTACATTCTACTTCAGAGTTATTTTTTGTTAACCCATAACAGCAGGCTTTTCAGTGCCCACAGAAAAGGCCTAATATTTGAGAGATGGTATATATTTATTTATATTAAATTTACCAGTGGGGAAGTCACACAGATGGTGGTTAAGGAGAGTAGCTTACCATCTTTCTGTGAGAGTGGGTACCAAACCTGAAATTTTCTCCATTACTTGTGTACCTACAGCCTCAATGCACTCCCTCTGCAACCCCCTCAAAGGGCAACACATACCACTCTAATTTTTAAAGTAAGTCTTGTCTCTCTTTTCAGGATTGTGAGCAAAATATTCTTCATGTGTCTGTGTGACAGAAGAGAAAAATTTTCCGCTAGGAAAGAAGATGATACAAGAAAGGAGCATGTATTTTAAATTACAAAGATTAAATGGTAAATAAAACTGATCCCACACTAGTCTGCAGCATGATATGTGCATACTGTGTGTCCTTGAGAGGACAGAGTTGTGAAAGGATTGCCTTTTTGCCTCTTTCTGTTTGCTATATGAGCCAGGTGGAACTCCCAGAGAGAAAGTAGGTCTCCTCAGAAAAAACAACCCAAATATTTTGAAGCAGAAACCTGATCCCTGCTAAATTTATTCTGCTCTCTAAAGAGATTGAGAAAGACTTCAAGATAGAGACTGTAATACAAATAAACTGAAACTCAGTAAGGTTCAGTAAGGAGCAGGGGGAAGGTTGGTAGGTAGCCCTTAGAGTTAGAAAGACAGATTTTTCCCAGAAGAAAATGGGCAACAACTTCTGAGGTAGGGGAGAAGCCCTGAAGCATTATTCAACAACACTAAGTTTAGCAACACAAAGACTTGTTGAATCAAATGAAGGCAGAGTTCCACCATGCAACAATATGTTGTGCAGGCTATTGTACAATCCTTTTGTTCCAAGGTTACACTCTAGAAATCCAGATTTTTCATCTCAAACGCTGCTGTGTGCTAGTTGGTGTTCCAGTATGGAAAATCAAGGGCCTTTTGGTGACTTGTGTCACATTCAATTTTCAGAAAATTTCAATACTGTGGATGTTTCTAGGGATGTTTCATGCTAGGAAGGCATTGCTGAAGTTCATGGTTTACTTGTACTCAGTTGGCATTGAAAGGTGCAAAATTTAAAATGATGCTAACATTCAAGTTTGAATGCTGTCCTCATCTCTATGCCAATGAGGGGTGAACAGAGAAAGATTGGAATATTTCCTGTGAACAACTTGTTCCTTTGAATAGTAGGAGATGTTAGTTCTGATTTCATATCAGACACAAAGAGTTTTCATACAGTTTTCTACAGCTATCAGTATTGGAAGTCAATATAAGCTGTGATTTTTGGCCTTGAGGTTCCAAATCTCTCCTGGGAACTGAGGAAAATCAGCCTAATTACATAGCATTTGCAGCAATAGTTACACAAATGGATGCTTTTCACAACTATACTTTATCTGGAGCAGACTGACATAACTGTGTCAGTTAACCTCTCCTTCTCTCTTCACATTGAAAGTTTAGCAACCCACATGTTGCCTCCAGATAATTACATAAATGAGTTATAAATACTTCATCAGAATATTAGGCATGATGGCCCGGGGCAAAATTTGTTAAATCACTGAATATGTGTAGCATCTGATTTTTTTTGCAACAGTGTATTCTGTTGTATAATAAAACAATAAATAAAACCAGGTGGGCTTTGTTAGTCAGAGTGTTTATCAATTTCCTGCTCAGGACAGATAAACATTTTATTGAGCATATGAGGACTCATTACACTCACACATAATGAAAGAAAGTCAGACATTACAGCACATTACAGTTAGCACATTTTTCTGAAAGGGGAATAGATGGATGACTGGAACCTTGTATCCCTCTCTTGTCTCCACCTTCACTTCCCACCTTCTCCCCTATGTCAGATTTACAGTAATACCCATTCTGTAATATATTTATAGTAATTGAGACATACAATCCAATGGAAGATTGTGTATTGCTGTATTCTTCCCTAGTGTCATATGTGATCTTTGTCAAGGATTGCTACAAAACAATGTTGAGAAGAGTGGTAGGTAAGCTATTATAAGGTTGTGTTTTGTTTTAACTCTTTTGTGTCCTTTGGGAGTGTTCCATTCCTGAAAATCAGAAACTCTAATTCTTCTCTCTTTTCCTGTAACAATCCCCACAGTTCAGAGAAATCTTGATCCATGAGGACAGACTCAGATATTTAATCTCAGTTTATTTTTCTCACTTTTGGCACCTCAGCAAGGCATGTCACATTATATTTATAATGTAATTTCTTTTCTAGCCTTGCCTTTAAAAAATGACAAAGCATTTTACCAACCACTTTTGAAGTGAAACTGCAAAAAGGATTTCCGCACTTTTTTAACACTAAGGTGACATTTTCCCTGTGTAGGTTTGTTTGTCTGGGTGGGGGGGGTGGTTTTTGCTCAGGAATAAAATCACTTCGCCTGAGTACAAAATAAATACATTCTGTATAATGAACAACATGAAAATTGTTATTGCTGAATCATTAACAAATGTCTTGTTTAGACATCTAAAGTACCTTCTCTAACAGGTGAGTTCTTGTTCATGTTACATTTATTCACCTGAAATGTTTGTCTTTAAAAATAGTTGTAGGAGCCAAAGGCAAGTTTTAGAACTGCATGTTTTGAAACATTGATCTAAGCATTGTTAATGGAAGTGTTATCTAAATCTTGTTGAAGTAATGAAAATTTCTCCAGGTGTTAAACTGCAGAATCTTCTGTCACTTTGATATCAGGGTTAGACAACAAAGTGGATTGCCTTGTCCATCAAAATGTAGTAGGAGAAAATTTCACTGACTACCCAGGTAAGAGTGAAAAATATACAGGAAAGCTGATGTGGAATTTATCAAATTTAAAAACACTAACTACTTACCAAAACCCACAAAAAAAAAAAAAAAAAAAAAAACAAAAAAAAACCCCAAACTACAAACTACTAATGAAAAAAAACACCCAAACCAACCAAACAAGAAAAGCAGGCAAAAAAGCTGGTGAAAGATGATGTTAAGTTTGCATAAATTTCTTTAACTCGAGAATCATTTTGGAATTGGATAACAATGTTGTTTTCTAAATGAAAGAGTAATGTCTTTATCTAAATAGACACATTTCAATTTATTTGGTTTAATTTCCAATCACTGCCCAGAGTGAGAAGAAAATAACCATATTATTTTCACAGGGAGTCTAAAACAAAGGTGGAAAAAGTTTGTTAAAAAAGAGTTGCCTTCAGCTTTGTGTTAGAAAGTTAATCATTATCTTGAGCTTTAAGCTGAGCTATGAGAAAAAATAAAAAATAGTTAGGGTGTACAGTTTTGTTTAGTAGAATGATTTCCTTAAAGGCAACACATTATTTGGCTTGAATTATTGGGTGTAAGAGTGGCCAGATGGAAAATTCAATTTACATTTTATTTTAACTGATGTATCAACTATTCCATTGACAAAGAGAGGTGTTACTTTGGTGAGTGAGAAAAATGTTATTTTCTGCTTATAGTTGCATTAAAATGTTACAGTATGTTAGAAGTTTTCACTCAAAGCCTTTTCATCACTATTGCTGTTTCCCAGACTCCTCCATTTTTAGCTGTTCTAAGAAGTGAGAGCTCTAGAAAGTGTTACTATGGCTGACATTTTGCTGCCATTTCCTCCATCCCTCCCCATATATTGATGAATGCACAGTGTATTAAAAGGGCTGCATATGTTAAGGACTTTTGTCAACCTATTTCAGGGTCTTAATTGATTTGCTGAGGCAGTACTGATATTTCTTCAGTTTTCTTCAGAGAAACTGACAGCTTAAGAGTACAAGAGTTCAATCCTTGGCTTCCCAAATCTCTCACCCTCTTTAAATCGCCCCCTTTTTTTCAAGAGAACAAGTCAAATATCCAAAGCCTGTGTCAATCTTGAAAGCTAAAGAAGAACCTGTGCTCTGGTGTTTGAGAAAGACAGAAAAACAGTAATTCATTCACTTGAAACCCACCCCTAGCCCCCTGCTACTTGTTCCTCTTCTGCCTTGCTTACACTTTTCCAAAGGCAAAACCCTGGCCATCAACAGGAACTAACATTTTCAATGGGCTTATGCTTGTCTCATAGATCTGGCACTACAGAAACGTGGCATTGGTTCTTCTTCTAGCTGAGGTTACAGAATCACAGAATAGTTTGTGTTGCAGGGGACCTTAAAAGTTCATCTGGTCCAATCCTCCTGCCATGGGCAGGGACATCATCAACTAGATGAGGTTACTCAGAGCCACATGCTTTCTGACCTTGAATGTTTCCAGGAACTGGGCATTTCTCATTTATTTGGGCAACCTCTTCCTGTGTTTCATCACCCTCATTGCAAAAATATTTCTTCCTTATATCTAGTCTGAGTCAACCATCTCTTAGTTTAAAACCATTATTCTTCGTCCTATTGAAATAGGCCCTAATAAATAGACAGGCCTTTCTATAAAGACACTCATGGAAGGTCTTGGTGTTACCTACCATGAAAAAAAGTGATTTTGTAGATGTTACCTGTTCCCTGAACACGTTTTGATGGTTGCAGCTTCTGACATATCTATAATCTGAGATCTTTTTTCTTTTTGCACAGGTGTCCCTCCAGTCAGTATTTTTCAGAACCTTCTAAAGAAACACCTATGGGGCCTGAAATGCTGAAACAGGTCAGTGGATTTACAGCATTTTATTTTGTAGTGATGCAAAATAAATGGGCAAGATTTAGAAAGCATAAGAGTTGGAAAAGCAACCTAATGCTTTCAAAGGTATTTCATGTGCTGGTATTGAAAAATTTAGCCCTCCTCTGTTTCTGGCAAGAAGGCCTGTATATATTCAGTGACATGGCAACCCTTTGTTCTCCTTCTTTAAAAATCTGGCAAACAGTAAGAATTCCTTTTAAACTAGAAAATGTCTTATGGGTAGCAGTTTAATTTTCTTATATTAGAAAACAACTACATTGTAATGAAGTATTAGAACAGCAATATTCGAATTGGAGACATGTTTGCATTTCATGACATATTTATCTCCTATGTTATTTTATTAATTATATTTTTTCCAGCACCCTGACTTTTAAATTTTATGTAAAATGTATATTTTATTTTGAGCAAAGGAGACTACTTTAAAAAGCTATTTTTTAAAAAAATCACTCTGACTGATGGATATTGATAATCTTGGCAGGACTGAACAGAAATTTCGGAAGCAACAGCCACAAGCTTGGCTATTTTTTTTTTCTTTCCACAGCGTGGAAAGCTGCAAGCCTTGAAGAACGTATCAAATATAGAGAAAGTTTCTGTAAAAGAGGACCTTTCGAAGGACAACTGGGGGTTAAAAGAGTTCCTGTTCTGAACTGCAGCCCCATAGGACTAAAACTACATCTGATTACAGTTAAATAAATGCCATAGAGCAGGGAAAAAAGAAATTAGAAAGAATATTTTGTATTACTGGCAATTCATTCAATTTCTCCCCTTAGGCAAACAAAACATTATCTTCGGTGATGACAAAGTCTTTGACATTATATGAAACTTCCTTATTTTACTCTAAGCCCAAGAATAATAATTCTTGAAGAGGTGGGTAAAAGCACTAAGAAATTGATAAATGAAATGTTCAACTTTTAATTAAGATTAGCTGCAAACAGCCAGATTAATGATTTTATTTTCCCCTCAATATCAGAAATCCTGAATCAACCCCCTTGATTCAGTACAGTGTAGTTTACCATGCAGAGAAAATTCTGTTTTCCTGCACTTCCATAGCTAATCTTTTATTATCCTACAGCCTGCTTTTACAGCCTCAGAGCATTAATTTTTATCTAGTGAGGAAGTTTTAAATGGGCATCGACATTGGGCACTCTCCCTCCCTCCCTTTTCCTCCTCATAGTCAGAAAACACAGTAAGCCACTAAACTATGTCTAAACAGCCCCAAATAAATTCAGTTACATTTCTCTAAACTGCATACTTTGGTGCAGTTCAAAATTCTGTAATTTTGGTTTACATTTCTTAAAATTTTGGACACTTTGCTCTGGCTCCTCATGCACATTTCCAAAATGCTTTCAGCTAATTTTTCTTCTAATTCATATTCTTATTTTGGGGCATTGGTGATCTCCACTCCACACATTCTAATGAATTCTTCTGTTGAATAATCAAGATGCTGCAACTGACAAACAGGGTGCCAGTGCACTGTTATACAACAGAGAAGATAGTGTTCTTGTAGGCTACATATCTCCAGGATGGCCTACTTTCACTACTGTGAAGTGCTGAGAACATTTGTAAGTGAATCCATGTTGTTCACTTCTCATTTCCCTCAGTATTTGTTCATGAAAAGTTATTGCACCTAATCTGCATTGCTGGGATTGTAGCCCAGGAAGCTTATTGGAATATTGCTGTGTGTTCCAGGCCCAAAGACAAAGAGACTAAACTTCTTTCTAAGAAGAGTCACAGCATCTTGCAGTTGGTGCCATATGGTTCAATTGACTGAATGAAAGAATTTAATTCCAACAAAGAAAGGGACAGGCTCTGAGCTAACTATAAGCATTCCAGTTATAAAAATAAAGACGTGGTTTAATGATCAGTAGCATAAAAGCCCAACAAACAAAACTGTTCAGAATGAGGAAATGAGGAATCGAAAAGAAAACATTGTCTTGTTACCAGGAGTAGTAGAACTGCTATAAACAACTGTCTAAGATATCTCATCCTGGTAATTGCGTGTATTTCTGGTCTTTATCTGCTTTGCTCTCCCTCACATACAAAAAAAAAAAAAAAAAGTATTGGTAAAAGAAAGGAAAACAGATAAACAAAATAGAAATTATCCAAGTTTTGAATTACCTTCCATATGTATAACCAATTGGACTTTTATTCTCCTCATTGCAACCTCATTGATTTAAAAATGTTACACTGTTACATAGGAATTAGTTATTTGTCTTCTCTGTTTATGTGGTACCCTTCCTTTGTATATAACTTTGTGAATTGGAAGAGCAGGAACTACTAAACATGTGGATTGGTGTCTTGATTGGGATGCCAAATCATTAAGACAGTTTAGAGATCTGGGATAATAATGGTAAAGTCTGTTAATTCTACCTACAGATTATCAGAGCATGGATGAAATTACAAGTTTAACATAATAAAGATTACTTTGTTTTACAAGAGCATCATATCGGAGAGAGAAGTTTCAGAGTCCTAATGCTTCCTGTTTGCATCTAGGATATTTTTAATTTAGGAATCAGCAGCTTAGGACGCCATCAGTTTTGTTGCTGACCCACTCAGATCTTCTCTTTACAAGCTTTTCACATGACAGTCTAGATGGTATGACAATTTTACCATATAGTACTCTAAAAATAGCATATCACTGTCTTTCATTTCATATCCTGTCAAGATACTTAGCCAGTGAATGAACTGAACCAAATGTGAAATTGTCACTTGTAAAGTCTTCTCTAAGTTGACATAGCTGTACTGGTCAAATCTGTGGCAGTAGATTTTCCCCAAAAAATTCACATGGCATCCTTGTCATCCTGATATCAACACCTCCTCTCTGCTCCTGACAGAGCTCTGCTCCTTCCTGCTTCACTAGTGAATTAAATAGTAATCTAAGTCATGTTCAATAATGAAATTAATTATGTTTCATAGTGTATTGGTTTTGCACAGCTGGGTTTTCGGCAGCGGGGGGCCACAGAGGTGGCTCCTGTGAGAAGCTGCTGGAAGCTTCCACCAGACCTGGCAGAGCCAATCTCTGATGGGTCTGAAGATGCACATGCCTGGCCCAATTAGAGATGTTGGTAACACCCCTGTGATAACAGATTTAAGAAGAAAGCAAAACAAAAGTAGTGGTGGAGTTTTAATTGAAACCAGAGAAGGGGAGGAGGTGAGAACATACGAGGGAAAACAACACAGTGGCACCAAGGTCAGTGCAGAAGGAGGGGCAGGAGCTGCTCCAGGCGCCAGAGCTGAGATTCCTCTGTGGGCAGTGGTGAGACCGTGGTGGGATTCCTCTGCAACCCAAGGGGATCCATGGGGCATGCAGAGATCCACCTGCAGCCCATGGGGATCCAGGGGGATGCAGAGACCCACCCACAGCTCATGGGGGTCCATGGGGGATGCAGAGATCCACCCACAGCCCGTGTGGGAGGTGCCAATGCTGGAGCAGTGGTTGCCTGGAGTAGGCTGCAATCCTGTGGGAGACCCAGTGGAGACAGGGCCCTCCTTCCAGGCTGGAGTAGCCTGTCTTTGGAGGACTGCACCCTGTGGAGAGAGAGACCCAAGTCATGGCAGTGGTTTTGGGAGGACTGTGTGCCTGTGAGGAGAATCCAGGTTACACCAGTTGCAGTACGGCTGCTGCTCGTGAGAGTGGGCCCATGCTGGAGGAGTTCATGGAGAACTGTCTCCTGTGGGAGGGACCCCATGGCCACACAGGAGGGTTCCTCTTCCAGAGCAGAGTAAGAAAATCTCAGTGATGAACTGGCCAAACCCCGCTGCCGTATCTCCCTGCACTGTTGGTGGGAAGGAGGGAAGGGCAGGGCTTATTTTACTTCTTATTATCCTTCTCTGATTCTAGTAGTAAAAAAATTCACTTTGTAACCGCAAGTACAGCCTATTTTGCCCTTGAAGTGTTTTCTCCCGGTCCTTATGTCAACTCAGGAACCTTTTGTTAACTCTTTTCCTTTTCCCTCCCCTGGCCAGCTGTGGAAAGGAAGGGTGTGTGAGGGACTCTCATGGGTGCCTGGTGTTGGGCCAGTGTCAAACCATGACACATAGTGGTGGCCTTGTGGATTCCTGCTTGATAATCCTTCCCAGCTTTTGGCTATTTAAATGATCTTTTCCATTAGGGCTAGTCCCCTGTACTCATGTTCTGTTATTTCTCCAACTTCCAGCAGAATAAGTTGAGAAGGCAGAGTGGTAATACACATCTTACAACAGCATGCATTTTTAGACTGGCCCCACTGCAGCTGCCCTTTCTCCGAAACACAGAATATACATTTTTGCCCTGTTGATGAAGAGTGTTGTCCAGCTGTCTTGGTTTGAGGCTGATAAGCAGCTGCAGGATGAACAGACCATGCACCTACGGGACAAGGGCCATGGCTGGATGAGAGGCAACTAGGAAACAATTAACTGGTTTAGGGCTATGTGATTTCAATATTTATTAAAGACTTTTCTTAAAGCATTTCCATAATTTTAAAGGCTGTCTTTTGAAGCCCCAGAAGACACAGCTGTTTTTGCCTGACAGCATAGACAAAAATGTACACATAGGTGAATTTTAGTATATAAAGTAGAGAAAAGGAGCATGTGCTCTTGAATTTAGCTTTTCCATAGGAATAATCTCTCCAATTCTACTTTTTTAAAACAGTTGTCAAAATTAAACACTACTGGACTATCAAATCTTTTAGAATCGTGTATTTGCCTTTCACATTCTAAGAAAATGATTAAGACTTCTAAGGAACATGATGATATTTTCAAGCTTTTTTAAAAATCAGACTTTGCCCTAATATATTTAACTATAAAAGATGACAGAAAAAAATAACTTCTCTCATAATTTTTCTTTAAAACAGTTAGCTTAGCATACACTAGATTTAAGGCTAGTATGAACTTTATTACTTTTTAAATGGAACTTCTCAGAGTTATTTTTCTTTGAAACAAATCAAGAAGAAGACCATATGTACCACTGCAGACTATCTCAAAATACAGCTTCATAAGCCCTTATTTCAGTTGAGAGGGGATAAAGAGAACCATTTATTTTCATAATGGCTCTATTAGGGCAGACCATGCCTCTGCCTAGAAATGCCCTGTTAGCAAAGCTGTCATCCAACAATGATCTCTGGGAAGGTGAATGAATATAGCACAGACTGTTCCTGCATTCATTTTAGAATAGTCAATAACTTCCCCCATGTCTCTACTATTTCACAAAGCATCATAATTTCTTAAGGTTTATTTTTTGTTTAGTAATAATGCCCTCTCATGCACCACAATTCGATCCACAGCGAAAACTTGCCTAAGCAGAGAATTATACACTAGAGAAATATTTACAAGATTTATTGTAATTTCTGCTGCAAGCGGTCTACAGAGTAATTTTTCAGACTACTGTGTGAATTTGATATACGTAAATTCTTCTCCCACTGCCCCTGGTCATATTCCTGGATCATATATGACTGTTCAAGACACTAATGCTATAAGATCAAGGAGATCCGGTTTCAGAAGTAAATTCTTTGTAGGAGACTTTGGAACAGGAAGTATAAGAATAATAAGCTGGACACCTACTATGAAAAGGTGCTACTTGGGGAAGCTTAAAGCCCAGGGAGTTTCCACAGAGGATAGTTTTTAAATAAGAAACTCGCTGAAGTCAGTGTGTCCTTTGAGCTAGAGATCACATTTTGCATGTCTGGTTCACTACCAGAAAAAAAATTTAGGATAGACCTTTCATTTTAAAGATCAAAAAAAAAACCCAAAAACCAAAACAAAAATCCCCCAACACCACTTGGGAAGAGGATTACAGGAATTTTACATTATTGCACCTATCTTAAGTACAATTCTCAATTCCCATTAGAATAATTGGTCATATGTGTTTCAAATACAACAATGAATATGCAGATTTGGTTTCACAAGACAGGAAGGAGAAAAAATGGATTTCATTTGGAAATCATCCCAGGTGGGGGATATGGAAATTTTGTTTTCAAGGCTCAAGAGAAATACTGCCATTGTATTTTGAAATAAAAAAGAAAAATGTGAATCATAGACAATTGTAATGATTAATTTGACATTGATCAGGGTGAATGTGGGAGACTATGATATGGTAAATTATGATGAGACACAGATCGTTTACTTCAAAGTGCCAATAGAAAAGCTTGAAGAAAAAAATGACACATTACTGGATTTTATAATGAGATATAAATGTTGGTTGAGAATGTGATATCAAGGAGCTAGTGATTTTGAAGTTGTGATGTGAAATATCCTTTTTAAACTCTGTTATCAGTAAAAGCTGATAAAGTTTATTAGATGTTGACTTGGAGATTAAACTTGTTTCACTAGTGGGAAAATATCTATATTGTGATAGAGTTTAGAAATCTTGCATGTGTCTTTGCAGGCATAATTTCACATTTGGCAATTATTTAGATAAGAAAATGGATAAAATATTTAGGTTTCATGATAAATACACTAATTGTGCAATTAAAATGCTGAGAATTGAAACAAATTACAAAAGGGTTCTGTAGAACAGTGGATTTTAAGTTATTTGCTTAATCTTAGGCCTATGATATGGCTCTCAGATTTGTTAAAACAAAGAAAAAGGGGAGCTTGATGGAGTTGAAGCAGTACTAGGGAGAAGACTTATCCATACACAACTGCTAAGTGGCACTGTACTATTATGATTTGGGTGCTCTCATCATGATGCCTGAACTGATGTAGGAGGAATTTAAAGTCATGACTCTGAAGGGCATTAGGTCAAACCCAGTACCACTATTCATGGACTTCTTTGCTATGGCACCAAGATATTATTCTTCACATCCTCAGTTCTTCTTTCAAGACTAGAAAATTAACACCACATTCACTACCCTCTCCTATCTCAAAAAGCTGACAATAAGGATTCTAGATCACAAGTCGGTTCAGATTCTAGTTCTTAGTATAATAAGCAATTATATCTGTTTAGAGTTATAAAAATCTCTGTTTCGGAACTCTGTAAGTTACAGAAGCAACAAAAAACCAGTCCATAAGCACTAGCAACTTCCAAATTTTTCAGAAGATTGCCTTTCCCTGAGTATAATCAGTATTTCACCTCTTTGGATATGCTTGTGTTATTTATTAGACAACACCACCCATTGCACTTAACTAAGTGGCAGGAATAAAATTCTGTCCCTCCCTTTTTGTTCTTTGTGGCATATTTTCATGGGTGAAACATCCATCTACTTATTTTTGTTACTAACACATTTGGAACAAAATACAAGAGAGGAATAAATGCATGGATGTAATCACCAGCTCCTGATTAAGCACAGACAAGAGTAATCCTGGCATGTACTTGGGTTTGTCACTTTCAGGTGACATTAGGTAAAAACTTCAAATTGCTCTTTTAGGGATAAAAGGCAGCAAAGCCTTTTTTCTGCGTCTGGCCTGAAGACAGACACTTGAGCTGACACTGTGGCAGACTGTAAGTGGGCATAAGATATTCTTCCACCAGACAAAGTGACATTAATATTGTGCCTTGCCATGAGTTATCATGGCCACAAGCCATTAGTTCCAATTAAAATAATGATTTTCTCTTTCAGGATGTAATGCCAGACTTTGTATCAGGTCAGTGATTAATGCGTATTCTTTTGTGCCTTTAATGGTGAAATATAAACAGGGTAGGCTCATCATCCATCTTCTTTATAGCTGACAGTTTTAAGTAGGACAAGCACACACTGGATGCAGACGTTCACCTAGGTATAGTGACTGTTTAGTGAACACAATCATTTGTTTCAAATTCAACCTGGAGCTTACAGCCAGAAGTTCTAAGAGGTGTCAGTTCCTGGTGTTGATTGTCCACAAGGTATTGTATCTTATTGCAAAAATAGGATACCTTTTTTTTCTGTCTCTATAATTTTCTAAATGGAAATTCTGGTGGGTTTGCTTTTGGTTTTTGTGGGTTTTGTTTTGGTTTTTTTTTTTTTTGGTTTTTGGTTTTTTGGTTTTTGGTTTTTGTTTTATTTTTTTTTTTACTTAATTGGAGAGATCTTCAGTGGATTTTACAACAATTTATTCCAAACAATTAATCTAGAAGAACTGAAACACAGTGTCATGCTATCACGGTTCTAACTGGCTATTGTATGTTGACTGTGCCATGGTGTTAACTGTCTGTACTTATTTTCGTTCAAGGCAAGAAAGAAGACACACAAGATAATAAAAGACACAGCTCTAACAAAAGAGGGTTAAACAAACTGCTTAATGTTTGCTGTGGGCTACAAGCACATAAGCAATTATTAAATAATAGCATTAGTTTGAGAGTGACAGAAACAGTATGTTTATAAATACCTCAACACACAGAGAGGATTCATCATAACTACAAGTCATACAGCTCACAATGCAAGCTTCAAATAATCTCTTGTACCTTAACAAGAGATACCTATTTATGCAAAATAAATTTATGAGGCTAGATTTTTTTTAAGTATTATGTTCTTGGAGAATTTCAGCCTTATGTTTGGAATTTTCTTGCTGTTTATGCCTGCAGCTAGCTGCCAAAGGCCACAGGGTCTAGTGGCCCAGGAAGCTGCTCTAGCATTTGCATATTGTTTGTTTTGCTTTGTACATACACGTATTGCCCATCCATGCCCTGGAAATCTTCTTAAGTGTAAGGGAAGTGCAGAGCAAATAAATAAGTTGAACTTGTTGGTTTTGGGCAGTAATAAAGCTACTGTATTAGGCAGTCTATCATTTGGATTGATCAGCAATCTAAGTCCCCTGAGAAGAATGTACTCCTGGATGCTGTCACTTCTCAAGTGGTGTTTGTCTGCTCCCTCAGAAACATTGAATACTTTGGTCTGGGCATGGTTTTGGGATGGATCTTACCAGATTGAAGCTTGCTTTTCCACTTTAAAGATTGGTCACCTAAACTTGAAAGCCAACATCCCAGCAGCCTTGCTTTACAGGGTTTAATATCCTGTTATGCCCCTCTTTGTCACTGGATTGTGATAGATTTATCCAGATGCACTTCTACTCCTATCTCACCATACTTTCCTCCTTGTAGCAATGTAAGTCTTCTGATTAAGCAATGGCATTTTCCTAAGTGGATAGAGAAAAGTGTCCAAATTCACTACCATGTAGTCGTGCTGACAATACTCAATTAAGAAGCACTTGTAGATCAGACACTGAGAAACGATTATTGCACTCAACAAAAACCAGGTGTATTTGTACCCCATTTAGCAACACTTATTTCATTTGTAGCTCTAGGAGCAGATATTTCACCCACATTATCCAAGGATTCAACATTATTTAAAGATTTTAATTTCATAGCAAAAAGTGGTGGATACCAGATCAATTATTCCAGAAATCAAGATCTTTAGCTGCTAGAGCAGGTCAAAATTTTTAAACATTTTCAGATGGAAAAAGTTGTTTGTATTTTTTTTTTGGGAGCAGTGAAAGCTTTATCAAAATTCAGCTAGTAGGGTGAATTTTTAGGTAAGGGATTCCTCCCACTTAAGAATCCAAGAAAGTAATCCAACACCCATGTATTTGCTCCATCTATTAATTATCTTGGCAAATTAAAAGAGGAGAAGGAGAAAGCAGAACATTATCAAAGTCCTCAAGGCAGACTACTGGAGACAGAAAAATTAAAACTACACCACAGTAGCTCCCAAAAAGGCTGTTACCACCTCTCTCACTTTAAGTCACTATTATTTGTTATCGGAGAAATGAGAGACAGATCAATGTGTAGTATGTATAGGAGCTCCTGAAATTTTTTTGTCATGAGGAAAGTTCTCATTTGCTAAGGCCGCTACAAGAACATGCAATATATTCAGGATTTAGATCAAGTTGTAGTTTTAAAACTGCTGAGTTTGTTTATGAAATATTAAATTCCTTGCAGTCTTTCAAAGAAAAGGATGGGAAGAAGAGAAAATAAATACCAAATATAATGAGTTACTTGATTTGTGCCATAACGAGCAGTAAAACCAGAGACTTCTGTTCATGTTTACATCACTACACCCAATACCTACCATGTCTTCATGGGTATTTGGACATGTTTGAGTGTTTGAGAGCAAACTTATCACACCACAAGTACTAATAGTATCTGGAACTCATACAGCTCCTGCGCAGCCTGGAAACAAGATTTGTACATATACCACTGGTGTTTGCAAACTTTGCAGTCCTCAAAAGGGAAAGTTTGTTCCACTTAGAAATATTCAGCTACCAGAAAAGATAGCACCTGTATCTACCTAACCCCCAGCTACATTGGTCTTGTCAGTTGAAAGTATTGTCTCTAAGAACTAACTTCAAATCGGAATAAGGAAGAGCCTTTGTTTTTTGCTGCCATGCAATTTTCCCTCTCCCTCTTCAGAATGACAGAAAAAATTGGGTTCTGTCCAAGCCTACAATGAGAAAAAATGCAGTTCTGCTTTCAGTGTTTTCTAGGTCAGAGTATTTATTTTCTTTAGTCTGCTTCCAGGATTATTTTGTGTTCTAGGTTTGCTTTCATAACTCCAATAGACCTTCTTTTCCTGAGGCAGGTTGTTTGCAGCCTTAGTCACTTTGGCACTTGAAGTCTCCACTAGACTGCATCTCTAGATACCTGAAGAAGTAGTTTGCTTTTCATTCCACTTCTACAATGATTTGTGCATCCTTTTTACACCTTCCAACTGGTCATTACTTATATGAGATGATGCTTCAGAAAAAACTGCTTCCTGTTCTCTGCAAAATTGGATGTTATTTCATTCAGGTGCCAATGAAACGCAGAAATAATCACTCAGGGAATTCTCTCTTCAAAATCCAGGAGCTGCTATGAAGAAAACACCCTTGTGATATTGAATACAGGATTCTTAATAGAAAAGTATATTATTCAGGTATTCAAGTTTGGCATGATACCATCACCAGTGACTTGAAGGAAAGGAGCTGTCTATTCTTCCTGAGTAGACCATAGTCTGGCCCTTCCAGCAACCCCTGTGACTCTTCAGAATGCTCACAGTCCACCAGCTGACAAATACCAAAATACTGAAGTGCTGGGACTCTGCAGGGGCCACAGCCTCTCTGTTCAGCTCCAGGTTAGCATAGCTTAGAGAGTGTTTGTAAAAAAGGATCAGTGAGCAAGGACTGTGCTTACTGCAGTCTGCTGCCCGAGCTGAGGAGATTTTCCTCCCCTTCTTTTCTCCTTCCTCACAAATTTCCTTTGTTGAGGGACTGGGCAAATCCCCTACTGATGTCACAGTTATCTGCTTAATAAGGAGGTAATTTTCACAAGCTAACCATCTTTCCAGAAGATCCCCAGTCTTCATCTAGAAGGACCCTATCCACTCCCAATGTGATCATGTAGTTGGCTATAGTGGTATTAAGTTGCTTTCTTGTAGATCTGAAATTGGCTGTAGGACTGTGAAAGAAATTATTTTTATTCTGAAAAGCAGTGAGAGACACATTAAAACCTCTATGTTTATGCTTTAGAAGTCCTGTTGTTTTTAGAAGAAATGGGAAGCTGAAGTAATTAAAAGAAAAAAAAAGACAACCAGCATTTGAGCACTATAAAGCGTTTTCTGGTGTTATTAAAATGATTGTCAAAGCCACCAGTATCAAGAAAATTTGCTACTGTGCATATGCCCATACTACATGGAATCCATCATAAACATATTGCATGTAGCTAATGAAGACCTTCTTGAATGAATTCCTGTCTGGTAATGAAGAATGCTTCTATTTAAAGCATGGAAATAAGTCATCTTTCATGGTCACATTGCAAAAAAAAATTACAAAAACTGAAGTTGGGGTAATGGGTATGAGTTTGGAACATTTATTGTTAAAGATTGCCTTCCTATACCTAAGAAAAGTTATTATAAATTATATGTTTCATTATGTGTGACCTGCATGTCTAAAAATTCCTCATAAATGCTAAAATAAATTATAAGAATTTTTTTTTTCCTGAATATCAAAGCTATACGATAACAATAAGCTATTTATGCTGAATTACATTGTGTAGTGGTTTTAGCATTGTCCTCTATATGTATCTGTTATAGATGAAGGTAATAAAATCCGAGAATCCTAAATGCTACAGATAAGTGAAAACACTGTGGCAGCTTTCTTGTTAGGCTCAAGTGAATCTTTTAAGATTGGGTTGGAGTCATTGTTTTTTAATTTGCAATAGGAGGAAGAAAGTTATAGTCTTCTGTTTCCTGGTGGGATCTCTGTAGGTACATGGATCACAGTCAAGATAATGCTACCTAAAAGTTGTTTGAGGTCCTTCTAATTCCCCCACTTCTCTGTGGTACCAACCTGTTCTACTCTTCAGTCTTAGACATGCAGTCGTAGTCTACTGCTAACATTCAAAATTGTGCCAGGTGGGTCAGCTGGCACTAAATCTAGAGCCTAAAGGGTTTCACTTACTTTTCACTCTGGGATGTGCCTTGTGCTGGCACAGGCACTTGTAAAGGAGCTTGTGCCTCCTTTAGCAGTGTAGGCATTTCAGGCTCATGCTACAATAAGGCCAAGATCAAGCCAGGGCCAGCTAGTGTGAGCTTCCAAGTGAGCTTTTTCTCAGATGTGAACCTGCTCTCTTTGTTGCCACACAGACAAGACTTTAGCAAGTCCCCAGACACAGAATCTGGTACTGGCACATGTAAACCATATTACCTGTTTATGTTAAGTATTTTTCATGTGCAAGTAAAAGGACAGCCTAAGCCTCTAATAAAATCACAGTTTAAAACAAATGTTTATCTTCTTTTCTTTTTTTTTTTTTTTTTTTTTTTTTTTTTTTTTTTTTTTTTTTTTTTTTTTTTAATATTCGTTTCTGCAACAGCGTCCCTATTACAACCATTAGTCTTTTCAGGGCCAAACTTTATTTACAGTGTGAAGGCTCATGGAGTGGTCCATCTGGCTCCTGGCTGGGAAGGGAACCTTTCGTGCCAAAATGCACCTCTGAGAGAAAGCACACGGGATGTGTAATGGGGCTTAAGCTAGAAATGTCAAAACATTTTGCATATCTTCATATTTGCAGCATCAATCATGACAAAATCTGGATCTCTCTCAGTTTTAAGTATTTAAAAATTGCATGATGTAACTGTTCATGAGCTCTGTCTTATTGTTTGCTAGTAAGAAAGATATTTCACAACATCAAGACACTCAGGCCTCTGCACAAAAGCCCATTGATTTCTGAATGAAGAGACTTTTTTGAGGAAAAACACACCAAAGTCTCTGAAAGAGGATTTGAAAGCTCTGTAATGTTTTGGATGTCATCACTTTTTATGGGGTTGTCACCAGACATGATGATGTAATGGAATATGTAAGTAAACTGGAGCAAGGGTATTTTTTCGGTCTACTGGGCCAAACATCAGTGGCGAAATCTGTCATGCATCTACAGTCCTGAAATCCAAAAAGCAGCTCTATTGTACATGAGGACATGAATCTTGTCTGGATAATTGATCTGAGTTTGGGTTTGGAGATTTGTTCACCACCTCTAGGTGTTCCCTATCCTGACTTGTGACATGACACAAAAAAGAATGAGCAAAGAAAGGTTTGTCTGTGAGCAGTGGAACCTCCAGACTTTGCCTGTTAAATTAATATTGAAAGCAAAATCTTTTGCTATGTACCTGACCCAGAGCAATGTTAGCTGAGAAGCAAAGAAAATTAATAGTTTAAATGAGCAAAAAGTCCCAGAGCTCTCAGCATTTATAGGAAGTAAGGGAGGGGGGAACCCAGAAAAAACCTGAAGGATAAGAATTTCTAGCTTATGCCTAATAACAACTCAGCCAGCATGGCTGATGTTAATGATCCGTTTGCGAGGGCCCCAAAGGTTGCCACATCTAAACTGTGCTTCCTTCTTACAGAAGTGACAGGCAGGAAATATTCCATTACTGCTCCAGCCAGATCTGTAATGACTTCTCTGCCTTTTCCCCTGCTGTAGGTAAAGGCTTACCCATGCAATTTCCTTCTTTTGTCTTCACAGAATTGAGGATAAATTATTTCAACCTCTTTGCAGGGGGCATTTGAAACTAAAGTTATTTTTAGGGAGAAATAAATTCTTTCATGTAAGATGCGGGAGTTGTTGCTCCTCAGGCAGCTGAGAGAAAATGAAAGGCACTTGAAATCTTTTTAAGAGCTGGGTTCTGATGTTTAGCTTGAGATCAAAGAGGGAATGGGAAAAGGAAGGGAAGCCGAGTTTCTAGTAAGCTATTGGTATATACAGCCTTGTACATGCATCCTTTGAAGGACTTGCCATTACATTTCTGATCTTTGAACTCCTTTTCTTATTTTATGAAGGTGAACTGAATTTCTTTTCAGTTATCTTATTGTGAAACTAATGACTATGCCTTAGATGCCTTGAAAAGATTTTACAAACCTAAAAAAAGAACTCAGTATCTGTAACTTTGTTATTTCACTCACACTTTTTTTTTTTTTGTGGGAAAAATGCCAACGTAGTTTTAAAAGATTAACATCTGAAAATATACTTTACCAGGTTTTTGAAAGCACAGTTCAGGATTTCGATGTCATACTATAATACTTTAAGCTCAGTGCTGTTACTTTAGTATATTTATTTTGTTTGCAGTAAACCCATTTTCTTTTCAAGCTGTTTCATTTTTTGAGAGCGTAACATATGAAATTTAAAATTCATCTTTTTGCTGCTTTTACAAATACTTGCAAAGCCACTGCTGACTTGTGTGAAGAATAATAATCAAGATAAATGAGCTAAATGAGATAAATGAGATAAATAGCATTTTCAACTAATGCAGATGCCAGCCAAGTGTCCCTAGCAGAATGACAAAACCTTCTTGTTGTTTTTGATCTAACGCTAGGTATACCACTTACTTTCTGACACTTTGAGGAAAAACACAGCTAATGGTGTGTAGCTGAGGGGCAGTGCTGTCTATTTATCACCATATGTAGCCAGGAGATTGGTTGTGGAGCTTAGGAGCAAGCTGTATTGATCTCAGCTACACTACACTCTTATTGTTTCCTACACTTACCCGACTTGATGTTATTCACCAGAGCCAGGAATCAATTAGGGTTTATGGCTTCTGCAGTGGAAAATATGTAATATAAAAGATATAACTTCCAATATTGTGTGGGATGCAAATATTTAGGGTTTTGACAAGAAATGGAACCAACATAAATAAGAAGCAATTTCTTTTAATATTTTCATATGGTAGCAACAGCCTCCATTAATATAATTTTTTCCTTTGTAGCTCTTCAAGACCTTTACTGAGATGGGGAAGGAATGTAATTCCCATTATTTATAGCTTGTGAAATTGATGCAAGAGAGGGAAGAGCTGCTTTGCTCCAGGGAAGAGGTGGTTGAAGTAAGAAGAGTGGAAGCATACTTGCAAGAGTGGTTTGAGTGCTTATAAATATTGATGCAGTAGTGTCTTACATTGTGATGATTTCTGAGATTCTCAAATTCATGAGCTTCTTGTTACATTACTACATAGTTTTGTCAATAGAGAATGATAGCTTTTAATACAAAATTCCAGTACATTTGCAAGCATATTGTAGAACCCCTGGAGAGGTACTGATTTGGATCAAATGAGCGATAGAGACAGAGATGATAACATGAGGGGTTTTTTAAACTCAGTTTGTTGAGAGTTATTTGTTTCTTTCTGGGACAAAGATGGACTGATTATTTACTTACAACCTTCCCTGTTTCTTTGTTTTGTGCCCAAGTCACATATCACAGGAATGGCATTGGAGCAAAATGTTCAACCCACTGACAAATTAAGTGTTCCGAGTAGGTTCTGTTGTCACTGTCACTCAAGAAGCCTCAATGAAGGTAGATGCAAGGCTGCATCAGAAAGCAGAAAAAATGGCCCTAAGCACAGCCCTGAGAGCAGAGAACATCGTGTAAGTGCCTGGGAGAGCCAGGTCCACCACCCAGCTGATGCAGGTTTCTGTGGGATCTCCCCAGGTGTCCTTGGCACATATTGTGAGAAAGGAATCAAGGGAAACTCCAGTGACCTTAGGAAAAGCACACACTCAGCTCTCTCCATGCTCATATATGTCTTGTTTGCCATGGTTATGCTTCCCTGGGGAAGACATCTGGCTAGTGAAACCCTGTGGGAACACCCCTGAAATCTGTATGTGTTGAGGATGTGATGGGAACACCTCAGCTTCATATGGTTACCTTCTTCAAAGCTTTCATAGCAGTCTGCGGTAGCTATGGCAACAATAATCACCTTAACACAGAAGAAAGCAAGCAGTTCAAAGGCACAGCCACTGGAAATTGAACCCATTATCATAGAGGCATCTGCTGACATTGCAGATGCTCCTTGGAAGAGGATAGAAGTCAGTGCTGATACAGGCAGATGAACTGTGGGAAAAGAACAACTGCATCTTCATGTCACCCATCCTCACAAAGCTCTTGCCTGTTATTGCAATAGTCTGGGACCTGGCATGCCTGGCAGCCTGGCACATATCTGCGAAAGGAAGCAAAACCTAAGAACTACTGATTTGTCTCTGATCTCATTCCTACTGCACAGTGTGTCCCAGTGGTCCAGAACTGTCAGATGAGACCATTGCCATGGCAGGTCTGGCAGATCTGAGCCTCTGCTGAATAAATGGCTGGAGAGGTGATGCCCTCAGTCCATACCATCTCAGAATAATGAAAACAGCAAATCCCTCAAATTGTTTATTTCCTCCTTTTGTTCCCTTTTGATGCTCCCAGGCTGCCAGGGCTCCTTTGATCATTGCACCAGGAGGCAACCATGCAAACTCATGAATCCAGTAAGAGGCAGAATAACCTTGCTGGGCAGAGCCCACCCTGCACAGGCACCTCAGGCCATGGCAATCACAGGCTTTGCAACATGCTTAAGGGTTGATTTTATCCCACCCATTTTTTATCTTTTAGTTCTCCCACTAGGTTTACTGATGTGAATTATCTCCAGGTCAACATATGGAATGCTTTCCATCATGGCTGGATCTTTCCCTAACCCTTTGCCGTAAACTTACTCAGATAAAAAGTGATTCCCCAGCTTATCATTGTCACAAAAGAAAAACCTACTAAAGCTCTGATGACATTGATCTCTGCCTTCTCCATCCTCCTATCTGCTCTGCACTGAGATTATTTTGTTTATAGCATTCAGGTCAAGTACCAGTGGATATAAAGCAGTTGACAAGGAGACAGAATACACCATTTTTAAAATATTTTATTTCACTAAGTTAATATATATTTTTTCCTCCTGGCTATTTTGACAAAGATTGCGTACAGTACCTGTAAGAAATGTAATGCAAAATATCCCCCAAACTGCTGCTGGTAAATGGTAGTGTCTATTTCCAAATATGAGCATGTCTAATTGGGGATAGGCAGCATCACCAGGTAATTAGGTACCTTAGGTAATCTCTTTGAATTACAGATTGAATTAGAAAAACATGAGATTATCCTATAAGTGAGAACATGCATTATTATTAGAACAGCAGTGGCCCAAAGAGTAATTTCTGGGATTAAGTCTTCTCTGAGAAGAACAGCAAAGACTGCATTTTTCTTGGTGTCATTGCCATACAATTGTTAATTGCAGCAATTTTAGTTCCTCTTCTCTTTTCCACCTCATACTTCTTTTGGACTTGGTCCCTCAATGTTCCAGAAATGTGGGTTTTAATGCCTTTAGGTCAAGTTTTTTTCACAATAACATCCCCTTAAAATGACTTTTGGGAATGGACGAGTTGATTTTCACTTTGCTCTGCCTATTACAGACCTGTGGGATGCCCCTCACAGAACATATGATTCTTTGAGTAGATAACAAACAAAAAAGTTGTCCTAGGGTGACTTTATGATGTTTGTATCCCCAATCGTCGATTCTGTTTGTGCTGTATATTGAGTTTCTGTA